>CAMOHE010046170.1:0-99897 GCA_946598075.1 Artocarpus hirsutus
TATAAAATATAGCTAAATATGTTTAATATTTTCTATAACAATATTTTTATTTAATGTTAATATTAATATAAATACTAATATATTGTTAAGAATTATATTTTTATTATTATTTATATTCATATCAATATATTATATATTATATACAACATTTTAATATTAATATATTGTTAAATAATAATTCTATGATTATTATAAATTAACATTTTTATATAATATAAAGAAAGTATTATATTGATATAAAATAATAATTATTTAATAATAATGATATTAATAACATTAAATATCCATAGTAATATTAATGTTCAATTATATATAATATTATTTTATTATTTATATTTATATTATTATTATTTAATATTAGTACTAATATATTATATTGATACATTTAATGTTAATGCTATAAATTATTTTGTCAATTATACAAGATTCCTATGTACAACCAAATACAATAATGTATTATTCCTAGAAATCTAATAAAAGATTCCTATGAATAACTAAACGTGATAATCTTGGTTCTTGGGAATCATATTTCCTACCATCATTTTCCTGGGAATATGATTTCTACTGATAACTGCATAACAAACGTCCCCATAGAGCAAAAGCATTTTAGTGGCGGTATCTATACCCTGATCTATACATTGCTCATGTTTAGTTGCCAGCTCATCAGTGAATTACTCTGACCTTTTAGCTGCATTACCTACATAACATAACTAAAAGAGCTAATGCTAAGTAAGTCCAAACATAGCCCACATGCATAACCTACTTGTATGCATGATCTATTTATCCTTACTTATGGACATTAATTATTCTCTTAATCTTTCAATCTTATCTAGGGCCTGAGTATTCGTACCTTATAACACATGGGTCATCGTAACATTGAGACCAAAACATAACTTAGAACTCCCCTTGAGTCGAGAGCTGGTACGACACTTTTCTCTTTGTCTGATGATTCAATTACCAGTTTGTTAATTAAGGTTACCATACGATGCGTGGTGATCTATTTACTTACACTATGTGCATACCATTCACATTTCTTTAAATGTACTAAATACATAAATACATTTAAATAACTACTTTTTTCAATAACCCTCTATCCCATACTATAGGTGGGGTTCGAACTTACTTAAGTATGCTATAGCGTAGGCTGACTTCAATTTCTTTTGCTAATTGTCTAGTGTCCTGTTTGGCCAATTGTATCATTATTAGCCAAATTATCTCTATTCATCTATGTGTCGATAAAATGCATTCGTCAATTACTAAGTCATGTCATTATTCAGTTTAAGAACTTCGATCACTAAGAGTTTGATTCCTCTTGGTTCACATTGCCTTATCGTTACTAACAAAAGGTGAAAATTTCTTACTAAAGGCATTTTTCTTATTTCGGGCGTTCTAGGATCCATTTGGTCCGTTTTGCCAAAAATGACGTTTTCATCCTCGACAGGCTGTTTTAAACTTCTTAGGCCTATTTTTACTAATTCAACATAAAAATACTATTTATTGGCAGTGGGAGAAAATTCAAGGTATTGGTTATTGGTTCTCTCATTTTACAATAAAACTTAAATTTAGCAAAACTTTACAATTTTATCCCGGATGTTGAATATACTGGCGATTTTAACCCGGGGATCAAAAATAATCTTGCACCATTAGCCTCAATTTTTTGCAAGGGTAAATTCTTCCAAAGTCTCTTACCCAAATTTCTTTTGTTTAAAAACGTTTTGGTCCTTTCACTTTTATTGAAATCTTGCAATAAAATTTTGTAAAATTCATATTTCGTAAACCGTTGCAAATTTTGACAAACCATCTGCGACTTTGAATAGTTTTGTCAAGATCTACAACTTTCTTATTTTAACTTTTTTGAAATTCTCACTGCATAGTAGAGTTTTCGGCTATTTTTTAAAACTGTCAAGTTTGTGAAAATCTTTTCAATTCAGTCCTTTATTAATTTTCACAAAAATCTACTTTTAACACTATACACTCCACTATTTTAAGCAGGTTCCAAAACCTCTTTAACAATAATCTTGTTTGAATATGCCAAATTTTATTCCTTCAAGAAATTACTCAAAGTTTGCAATTTTTACTCAATTTCAAAACCAAATTAAATCATAAGCATGTAAACCCTAATTATTCTACTCATCACCAGCACATACTTTAAAATTATGTAAACATACCATAAATTAACTTAAATAATTACATGCCTCACTTTGGGAAAAAACAAAACAAAACAAAACAAACCAACCATGAATTCAAAATTAGGAAGCTAGGCTTTACCAAGGAAAGGTGGTGAGCTTGTGCCCCTTCAATATCCTTGATTATGTCAACTTCCTAGGCACAATCCATGACAAGAAAAACCCTTATTCAATCCCAAAGAAAAAAACCTAAAAAAAAAAACATAGGAAAAGATTAGCTTTTACCTTGAAAGTTTGAAAAAACTTGAACTTTCCTCTTGGCCTTGATTTAAAACTTTGCTTGGAGGGTTTTTTTATGAAGAATTTATCTTAAGAGAGTAGAGCTTAGGGCTACCGAATATGGAGGGAAAGAAATAAAAAAAAATTTGTTCATATTAAGCTTTAGGGATTGGGCCACTTCAAGGGGTGTGGTGGGATAATTCCAACCATGGAGTGTCCCCTTGATGGGACCCGCCACTTTATACAGTGTAATTTTACACTGTATAGTATTTTTCTCATACTATTAGGATAGAACCAGAGAAAAATGCACTTAAGTGATCTAAAATATTCTAACTTATTCTTTGGTTCACTTTCGAAACCTAAACACAGTATTTCAATTACCTACGTTTTTTTTAAGCAGTGTATTACACCACATCCTACCCCTTTTTACACTATTTTGGGTTATTGCATATTTTTCTACTTTATCTAATACTTTAAGCATTTATTAATTTGTATCACAACATTATGATTAATTGCGATATAAAATTCATTTAAAGATATTAGTCACAAATTTTTAAGCATTTAAACTCACAAAATTTGTATTTAACAATATCCAAAATTGCATAAAATTCACAGTCAAAATTTTTATTAATATTGTTCATATATGTGTTATTGTAATTTACAAAAATATGATTTATAGGGATAAATTTATTAATTAAATTCAAATAGGTATTGGATTTAATAATGAACATTACATAGGTACCCCATGTTGAAGGCACGTTACCCTTTAGAATAACATTTTGCGGTCACTCAGTCATTTACTACATAATGCGACATGTTGCTTCTTAGTTGTTAACGTTAATTGTTGTTATTGCAAAAAAAAAAAACACATGTTTCTTGTGTTTTTTAATGTCACTTTTTTTTTTAATAAATGAAAGGGATATTTATCTTTTTATACTTTTGTTTTAGACTAATTCATAAATGTATATTTTGTTTTTAATCTCACCAAATTTGTATTTTTAAATTAGGTTTAATGCACAATTTTGTATCTTACCTCAATCATATTAATTTTGATTTTTAAAGTGTCTAATTTATCTTTAAGCAAAAGAAAAAAAAAAACCTTTCAAAAGATAAGAAAAAAACAAAAATAAAAACACACAAAACTCTCATTTTTAGGGTATTTGTACATTTTAAAGTCAAAAACCTTAGCATGAAGTTTTCTTTTTTTAAGTTTTGAAGTTCTCTTATTTTTTAATGCAAGAGTTTTTTGGGACAATTTTTTATGTTAAAATTAAAGATTGATCCAAAAATGTATAAAATTATATATTAAACCTAATATGAATATATAATAATATCAAAAATTAAAAATATAAAGTGTTTCAATAAAACTAAAATACTATATAAAACGGTAAATAACCTAAATGAAATAACAAGCACGCCAAAAAAAACGTCGTCGAACTGAAATGGCAATCATCCATTGAACGACGTATTATATGTATGTATGTATGTATACACACAAATAACAACACCACGACGCATAAAGGGGAATAGCAGGGGAAAACAATCCAAAGAGAGAAACGACAACATTTAGAAAGGAAAACAAAGGAAAAAATAAAACGACAAAAAATCAACAAACGACATTAACATGAAAACAACAACAAATGAAATTGAAATTCTGAAACCAACGTCGCGTTAACTTGCAACAAAGAAAAGCAAAACGTTTATCAAAAAGAAAAAGGAAAACGGACGGAGGAGAATAAAACGATATTAAAACGTGAAAATGACACTAAATAAGCTATAAGCCGCAAGAGCGATTAAAACGACACCAAAATAATAAACCACAAAAAAAAAAAAAAAAAAAAAGACAAATAAATAAAACCATTGTAAAGCTTTAAACTCGATGATAACCATAATAGACGACAAAGTGAATATTTACGTGATTACTTGGCGGAAAAAATACAGTAAATTAAATAAAATAGATTTTAAATTTTGTTTTTGTTTTGTTTTGTGTTTTTTTTTTAATATCACAAATGCTAACTTGTTATAATCTCTAGTGTCACATTTTCTTTGACTTACAGTCCATCCATCTTATCTTTATCTTCTTCTTATATTTTCCTTCACGGAGTCACTTTACTCTCACGCGGTTAAAACCATTAAAAAAATTGATGTTTTATTCACGAAAATATCAACGTTAATACTTATTATAAGCTTAAGATGTGGTTTTGTATCATTTTGAATTGAAGAAGACAAAATGAGACAACTCATGTTCTTCGGACCTTATGTCGCCTTAATATTCTCAATTTTGGTGATTTGTTTTTGTAGATGGATCCTCTGCTGCCTTATGTTCTCACGTGGCCAATTTTGGAGAAAGAGATTTCTCGTTTTATGATTGTTTTTCTAGACGGATTCCTTATAAAGATTATGAGATAAAATTAGCTGCTTGTGAGGAAAGCTTGAAACAACTAGAATTGTTCAATTTCAATTTGCCAACTGATGACAAGCATTGGCTTCAGCATGAAGTTTATGGGTGGATAGAAATACGATGGTCTGTAAAGGATATCGAATTGAAGCAAATGTTAATGGTTTCAGGGGCTCAAGGACTTCCTCACAACGCTAAGAAGCCTTATGAAGGGTTGGCTCACTCCTCTAGAGGGAACAATTGAAGTGATTGTTGATGCAGCGTTTAGAAGGATCTATGGTAGATTCTCCGCTCATCTAGCGAGGTGTTTGGCGGTCAGAAAAGGTGCTCGGTTGATTCAAGAGTTTTGATTTATAGCCTGTTTGGTATCAGTTGGTTATAACAAACATTTCAATTAAAAACAGTATAAAGCTCACACATGTTACAGTAAAAACAAAAAAAAATTATTAAAGTGTAAAGCTTTCACATGCTACAATGTTTATATTTCTATCTAATGGTTCTCACCTGGAACTCAGAGTTAGACACGTTTGATGTGATTTCAATGAATATGGTATGCGAATAAACTCCTTTTTGGACGACATTAAATACTTGTTCCTTTTTGGATGGCATCAAATATGCTATTTCTCACACTCAATTGACAGTCTTGACTATGTTTACTCAAATGAATTTTGTAACCACCTCATAGCTAGGTTGTCTATTTCTTATTCTATTGGATCTATTTGGTTTGACTCTCGACTTTTGTCACTGGACTTTTATTGTACGGCGTGGCGTTTTGGTTGAGTAATGAAAAAAAATTCTATTATAAATAAATGGAAACATACCTTAAAACCGCGCCCGCCCCCCCCGCCCCCCCCCCCCCCTTTTTTTCTTTTTTTTTTTTAATATCACTTTCACCACTCTTATTACAAAAATGCTCAAAATACCCCAAGTATTTATAAAATCACACTCAAAATAATCCTTGAAGCAACTAATTTTTTAAAAATTTTAAAATTAACCTTCCTAATATATTTTATTTTAAATGACTTGACTTAAAAATCAAAGAAAAAGTAATCTAAAATGTTTAAATAAATACTTCAATTATTTTAATAGCTTTTAACTTTTTAAGATTAATTTTATGTGGTATTTTGATTTAATGATGTTCCAAATTGTATTAAGTAAAGATTATGAAGAGTAATTTTGGTTTTCTGAAAAGTTTAATTTCTTCATTGGGCATTTTGTGTATGATTTTGAAAACAAAGGAAATGTTTTAGGCATTTACCTCATAAGAGGAAAAAAAATGGTATTTTAAAAAAAATACACGTGGTGTTTTAGGTATTTTTCATAGATAAATAAATAAAAGTTCTAAAGGGAGATAGGTGAAAGGCTTTTTCTATTTACTTTGTTCTTGTAAGTAATTCTCTTGATAGATAATTCATCAATAAAACAAATTATTAAACAGGAGCGTGGGAAAATAGATTAGGGTAGCAATGGAGCGTGTAAAAACAAGGAAAGAAAACGTTACGGAAAGGATTGGATAAAACGGTAAGACTCTAATAAGAGAGAGACAACAAAGCCGTAAAAAAGGACACAATTAAAGAGGAAAACGACAAAAAAAGATGAAAATGTCGACAAAGGACATATCCAACAAAATGGAAAACGATTGAACTTTTAAAACGACAATCGTCTTGGCAAACCACAATTGTCTTGATAAACGACAATAAAATAAAAGCTGTTAAAAATAAAGCGGCAATGAAAAAAAAAAACTTATCATAACGTGAAAGTGTCCAAATGACATCAAAGTTTGAAGCAATAAAAAAAGGATAAATTAAAAAAAAATCATAAAACTATCTATAAAATAACACAAAAACAACAAGATATGAGGAAACAATAGCCAACGTAAAAATCGTCAAAAAGGAGGAGAAAAGCAATAAAAGAAGAAAAAACTTGACAAGGGAAAAGGAAAGGGGGCTATGATATGCCCTTCAAGTTTTTTTTAGAGGAAAAATACATGACGTCCTTTTATGGGATAATAGTATTCTATTTTTACAACTTGCCTTTTGTATTACAATTATGCCCTATATTATACTTATATATTTTTTGGGTTGGCGCTAAACAAAGAAATGAAAAATATACTACATAGAACCCAAAAAAAAAAAAAAAAAAAGATAGAAAGGGGCAAAAAATAGAAAGTTTGCAAATCAATACTCAACACAATACCAAACATACGGTTGCAATAAAAAAGAAAAGGAAAAATCAACCAAAACATGCATACAATTTCTTTCGACCAAAACTTTTTAATCATTTTTATTCATGAAAAAGAAGTTTTCCTTTTCTATTTCTTCCACGATTCTTCAAAAGAAAAATTCAATTCCTTCGATCCATCAAACTCGAAACAAAAAATCTCTAGTACTTTTCCCGAGGAAAACACCATTTTCTAATTACAAGGACACTTCTTTTTTTTTTTGGGGGTGCTGAAATACCAAAGTTTGTTTAAAGTTCAAAACTATCTAATAATAAATTGATATAATCATCCATATTGGTTGCTTTCGGACAAAAAAGAAAAAGATATGAATAATATCGTACAGTCTGGACTCTTGGTCCGGGTTCCACAAGGAGTACAAAAGTCTTAATTTGATTTGTCCTACTTGATAAGGAACTTCACCAAAAGTAGGTCTCAAGAAACGTTGCAAATACGGGTGAAGATTTGCCTTTTTTATTTTTTCCTTGATTTTATCGAAATGGCGTCAAAACTTACAAGGTATTTGTTAAAGTCTATTAGGATCAACTTTTTTTTTTTTTTGTTAGATAATAGTGTAAATTTTTTACATAATACAATAAAAGATAAAAAATTATTTTAATATAAAACTTTTATATACTACAGTATTTTAAACTAAAAAATTGATTATAACCCAAACGTCCTATCAAAGTTCTTAATCGTGCTTTATAGAGTCTAAAGTATCATACAAACATTATGATAATTGCGGACCAATTAATCAATATTTCTGCTTAATTTTCTCATGGACGGTACTAATTTAGAGAATTTAAACTAAACTCTGTATGAAAGAGTGGTTAAAACCAATATTGCTTAGAGCAAAAAAAAATGAATTTATATCATAATTTATAGTTTGAATTTAAAATGTTGGTTTGAATCAAATAATAATATTAAACTACAATTTATAGTTTGAACCATAAATACGTTAAACAGTAATTTTAATTTAGTTTAAATTAAAGAACAACAGTTTGAATTAACTCTCCAAATAGATGCTAAATTTAGAAAATATACTGAAATATTCATTAGTTAATCTGAGATTTATTAACTCATCTAGCAACACATACAAATTACTTTAAAAAAAAAAAAAGAAATCTCAGAAATCAAAGTATTCCCATATACACACTTATTTATTTTTCACATATTTTTATTTTTATTTTTTATTTTTGCTAAAAGCCCCCTGTGAAGAGCTTAGAAACAACAGCACAAATTTCACAAAGGCCCCTCAAACCACGATTCCTTGCAGTCAGAGGACGTTCACGGGCATCCTTGAAGGCGGCCTGGCAGTCCTCGGCGGCGGCAGAAGCGTTACCGGCCAGCTCGGCGAGCTCGAAGAAGGTCTCGGAGTTCAAGTCGTTGTAGGCCATCTCGAGAGCCGAAACGGCCTTCTCGTAGTCGCGCCGGCACGTTGCGAAACGCTGAAGCTGGTGCGTTTCGTTCTTGGACTTCTTGAGGAGTTTGGCGACCACGTCTTGGGTGTCGCTGGCGTTGAGGTAGGCCATGCCGAAGGCGACGAAGGCGAGGCCGTACTCGTCGGTAGTCGGGGTCCGAGGGTCGGCGTAGAGAGCCGAAACGCAGAAGGTGTAGTTGGAGGTTCTGTTGCAGACGTCGCTCACGAGCTCCGAAGGGTGCGTTGTCGTCGAAACGGCGGCGGAGGGATTGATGTTGATGGCGATGGTGAAGAGGAAGATTGTTAAGGAGAGAATTGAAAGACGCCAAAACTGACTTGTGGTTATCATTTTTTTCCTGTTGCGTAATGGTTATGAAGTCTCGTTAAGGGGCGTTTAGTGAACGACCATGTCATATGCTTGTAGTGTTATATATGTGTCATGTGATCTCTCTCTCTAACTCACTCTCTCTCCTATGTCTTTCGTCTCTGTTTCTCTGGCCGTGACACTTGTGAGGCGACTAAGGGGATAATAATACGAGTCGTTGCATGTGTTATCACCAATGACGATTGATTTTGAGATTGTAATCTGTCGTCTATTATAAGCCGAGCTAAAATTATTATGTCGCACCTGATTTTGGATTCATTTAATAGGCCGTTGGAAAAATAGGTTTGAATAAAAAAAAAATTTGGTTTAAAATCATTTTCACAAAACTTAAATTTTTATAATACAAACTTAATATTTTTGGTTCAAACTTATTTCACACAAATCTTGCTAATTTTGCTTTCTAGTAGCGTGCACACTTTGTGTAGTGTAGACTGATTTCCTCGAGTACTCGTAGTTATATTTATTGTGAGCAATTAGAATTTTTAGATAACTAATACTAAAGTTTTAAGTGTTTCGGAAATCAGCCCACTCGCAATGACCAAAATTTGGGCCAGTTTGGCATTGTTATGCTGTAACTTTTGCTGTGCTGTGGACCAGAAGCAGGTAGAAATTTGATAAATTTTTTTCAAAGCTGCTATGAGAGCCAGGAGTAGAATTACAAATGTTTAGAAAACCATGCATAAAATTGCTATGAAGATGTATAATGACAAAAATAAACATATTTTACAAAACATATTTATAGCTTTAGTTTTAATTAATTTTAATTTTAAAATTAATTACATATTATTTGAATATTAAAATTCTAAAAATGTAAATGTATTTTTATTATGTGACATATTTTTAGAAAAATAAATTAGTTTTATCAGTTTTTTTAAAAGTATTTGAATATAATTCTAAGCGTATTCCCACGCGTTAGTTGTCAGCAAAAACGAATTATTTGATTTATTTTAATTTGTTAAAGAAAAAATAGATAGATTGAAAATTTTATATTTTTACTAATGTTAGTGTAGTAATTTTAAATTATAAAAGCAATAGCTGCTATAAAAAAAATAATCTGTAGGTTGCTTCTTAACTTTTGCTATTGGGTAGTATTTTTTAAAAACAACTTTTCAAAAACAAGGTTTATCAAATACTCTAAACTGTTATAGACGGCTACAGAAGTTAAAAACAACCACCAAAAGCAATGTCAAACAAGCCTCTATATCAAGTTTGATAAACAATCGAACCCTATTCTCGAAATTTATCTGAGACGGGAACAAAAAGTGAACAGCAGAAGAAAAACTTAAAAAACAAAAAAGTTTATGTGAGCTGGACCCTAGGGGGCGTTGTATTACTGGGCCTCTAAAGATGCGTCAGAAGTGTCCAATGCAACTTTTGCGAGACAAAAATTCTCAACCAAGGTCCACGCACACTCAATGAACAATGAACATAACCAAACGGTTCTGAAGTGAGGTCCACCTATACTATTAGTTCAGCCAGTCTTGCCATGCTGGGTGGGACCGAATGTTGGGCGACAGGTGTCTTCTGGGACCATAACCATGTGATTACACATGGAACGTTGGGTAATAGATATCTTCATTTGTTCCCATTTGTAAATGCCAACCACATTGCAGATTGACTTCATTGATCCATCTTCTATACATATTTCTGCGTCATTTTGGAGGAAAAGATCAAAACAGCCCGTATTTGCGGTCTGCTTGGAGATACCACACAATGCAATCATGCAAACCCCATATCACCCTCCCAAGCTCAATGACCATGAGAGTATATCTCATTCTATAATTAGTAAGTGCAAGAGAAAGATCTACTTCTGGAATCTTCCAGAATTTGTCTTTTGTCTAGATTGTCATATACTAAAGGAGAATTAAGTTTACACTTTACATATCAAAAAAGTGAAATCCGGGTATTCATGAACTTTAAAAACTTTCACCACGTGTTGGTGGACATGAACCAACTCTCAAACTTCGACCTGGTTAGTGGAAATACGAACTCATTCAGAAATCTGTAATAAGGTACACCACTGCAAGGAGAAAGACATGCACCAACTATATACAGCAAATAAAGGCTCCCATTATTAACAAATACATGTCAGATTCTGCAGATAAAGTAAAGAAAGGAAACATTCCAAGCCTAATTGAGACAAATAAAAGAAGAGGAAAAAATGTATACAAATGAATCGAATTAGAGGCTGTGGCTTTGAATAAAATTGCCTACACAGAGGAAAGATATGCAGACCTGTAAAATTGTATGGCCTGGCAGATATCTGCAGAACACTTTCACTTTCTGAATTTTAAATATAGCGTAGAAGGCTTCAACTATGGATTGAGATTGCACTCTCGCAAATACACATGATCATAATCAACATATTTTGCCCAGTAGTTACGGTATTTGGATATGCCTATCTCAAGCCACGGTTTCATGTTACCGTTGTAGTGTATAACAGCCGCTCGTTCGATATCCCTCTGGCTGACATTAGGATTGTATCCCAAACCCAGCACATGCCATGATTTGTCAAGTGCATAAGTACGTTTCCAAAACGTTATTAGACCAGGGGGCAGGGTTCCCAACTTCCATAATTTCCTGTCATGATTCTGGGCACCAAAAAAAAAAAAACCTAAATTAGAAGATATAAATCCAGTCAAATTAGCAAGCACAGCAATATGTGAAGCCAGGATCTGCTTAGTGATCGCGCAAGGACTTTTTGCCAAGCACAAGAACAACTTCCAAGACACTAATTATCTAAACAAAGACCATATTTCTTACCAGCTTCTGCCATGAATGATACACGTCCGTGATTTGTTGATTCTTCCATTCCTTCAAATCAAAGATATTCATCCCATATGCCCATCCACACGCGTGGGGCTCAAAGTTCTTTGATATAAGAGGGTTTGAAAAGTTGAGGTACCGATCAAAGCGATGAAAGCTTTCTCCACAAGTCTCTACAGCCCCATTTACATTTCCCTTCAAATCAAGAGACCAAAGAGCGGTGAGATCCTTCTGCACAACTATATCATCATCCACGAACAGCACCTTGTCAAGTTTCGGGAAGATTTGTGGTAGGTAAAAGCGAAGGTGGTTAAGAATGGATAAATATTTCGGGTTCCTGAACTTCAAATTTGAATCAGAACTGGCTCGGTGAGTCCTGAAGTAATAATTGATCATCGACTGTGAACCCAACTGCTTGAGAACTGGACTATAGCTTGCGTTCAACCATTTAAATTCTTCAATGTTTTGAACTTGGATGGTGGCTTTTCCAGGGGGATTTACCAAGAACCACATTCTCATTGCTGCATAGTTTAGCCCGTCTGTGACAACGTGGAAAACATGTTTTGCAGGATCCTGTCAAGATCACATGCAATGTAGGAAGATTGTCAAAGAAAACAAATTTATAAAAAAATATGCGTAGTGTAGAAGTGGAGAAGAGAACAAGAATGCAAGGACCTTAGAATGTACCGTACCTTAGCATGTGCGATGGTTGAGTTGACAACAACAGCTGCTGCTAATACATTATCTGAGAATAGTGCATAATGGTACAGATGGGGTTCTTCCAATTTATTTTGATTCGGAAAGTGCTGCTTGGAAGAATTCAAGGAATAGTATTCAACAGTAAGGCGCAAGGGAAGGCAATGAAGACCTTTGGGGAGCGTTTTTGCGGTCAATTGTGTCAAGAACAAAGTCTGCTTCTTGCTGACTCGGAGTTGCTCCTCTGACGAATGAAGCATTGCCCGAAGCTTCTTCACTGCAGCAGCAGAGTCATCTTGAATTTGCTTTCCTTTAGCCAGCGTCTGCTCCATTGCCTTCAACCTGTCATAAGCACTGCATTTGCACCAACCATAAATTCATAAATCACCATAAAACAGTACAAAAAGAAACACACATTAAAAAAAAAAAAAAGATTTAATAGTTGTCATCGAATGGTTATGGATGTCACTAGATGTATAACATGAAGGAAAATTTTCCAGCAAAATTAAAAAAAAAAAAAAAAGAACGGAAACACAAGCCCTAATATGGAAGTGCACAATACAAAGGTGATAATAAACTTCAGCTGACACGTAAAGTGAATATTTCTAAGACCACATACTTCCTTTGCAGCTCAGAATCCTTGCTTGCATCACCAAGCGCTCGCTGAACTTCCTTCATTCGCAGTCGAAGTTCCCTTGTAAAATGGGGGTTGTTTCTTGTGGCAGGAAGGGAAAGGTAGACTCTTGCCCTGACAAGCTGATCTTTGAGATGCCTCACACGAGCATCTGGAATAGCTGTTCGATCATTCTGTTTCTCAGGTCTACTTTTTCTGGGCTCCCGCTTGTCAACTCTGCTGGAGGTTTCAGTGGTCTGTTCACGCTTCACTGCCTGGAAGCAGAGAAACCATTGAGAAAAGGACAAATAATGACACTAAAAAAAAGAAAATACACGTAAACAGTTCTCATAATTTAATAAATTAATACAAATATGGAATTAGGTTTCTTTCAGGTTCAGTAAGAAGTTGGCATTGGATTTCTAAAGTCAAAATACAAATCGATCCTCCTTAAATACGTTGCAAACTGCAACGGAAATATAAGGAAAAATTTACAGAATAGTCATAGGATCACAAAAATGACCACTTGCTACACAAAAATAACTCATTTAGATACAGCTAAGTACAGCAGATTACAACAAAAGACCTTCCAAATCAATCAACCGTGACCACGACAAAGCACCCAATAGGAACGAAGAGGGGTATCTCCAAACTAAACTGATACCATCAAACAATTTTTCGCATAAGCATAGAAATCAAGCGTTGATAATAAATGAGCATCATGAAATTCTGCCACAAACAGGAAAGAAAAAAGACGAAAATTTATTACCGTATCTCCAGAAACATCATCGAATTTTTGCTGAATTTCTTTGGCTTCTGCATCTACTGCCTCCTCCTTGCTTTCTCCTTCACCGTCCATAACATCAAGTTTCTCCTGATTGCCTTCCTGACCCTTATCAGTGGTTTCTTTGATAGGGTTTTCTCTCCGAGAAAGATCTTCTTCGTTTGTGGTAGATAATACCCTAGCCGAAACATGTTCCCTGGATTCCTCCAAGTTCCAATCTAAGTAAAAGCAACCACATTAACGACAAATTAATAAACGTATTCTATGATCAAACAAACAATAAAAGAAGTTCAATCAACAGAAACTGAAAAAAGTACCTTGTCTGGAGTTGCTAGTGTCGGTGGAGCTCTCCTTAACGGCATCACCGGAGTTCGGAAGAGATTGGGTTGCGTTGTCCGAATACACGAATCCAATCGGTTCTTTGATCTTAGTGGAGGGTTCCTGAATTCCAATTTTGGGCATTCGTAAACTAAAGATCTGGAATTTTTACTCGAATTAGCAAAATTTATGACAAATGAAGAAGATGAAAATAGGGGAAGAGAGATATATTAACCTGAGGAAGCAGATTTAGACGGCCACTGTTGCCATTGAAAGCCTGGGTCCAAAAAAAAAAAACTTGAAAGTTAGGAAATTTACAAAATACTTTTGTTTCCTTCGCCGAAAATTTTGAATTTTTATCACGAAAAAAACAAAACAAGGGCATTCATGTCACTCACGAAAGTCGTAACATCTTCAACAAATTCGTTCGTCGCTGCAAGAAACGAAACCAGATTCGATAAACAAAAAACGAAAGTGAGAGGAAAAAAAAAAGAAGGAAAAAAAATCAGAAATCAGGAAACTTACAAGAAGAGTAACTCTGGAAGGTTCCGAGTCGATCGGTGTAAAGAACAATGGGAGCGATTACAGTGACAAACAGCATTCCAATCACCACATTCCTCACCATCATCTTTCCTGTTCTTTCTTAAATTCTCACTTCCAACCAAAAAAAAAACCTAGCCGACCAGAGTCCGATTCCGACGACCGGAAGAGCCACCGACAGACTGACCGCAATGCGAAAAAGAGAAAAACAACTTTTCTCGATCACAAACAAATCTTTCAGACCAAAGCAGCTTTTCCCAACGACATTGATGATTTTTCACGAATCTCACATTTTGGGGTCAAAAACCCAAGGATTAAAAAGTTTCAAAAACAAAATTCAAAAAAGTGTTTGGCTTGCGGGAAAGACGTGGAAAGTAGTACCGAGAGATCAGGAGCGGGGAGAGAAGAGAGAGCAAAATGCAGAAAAGTCGGCGACGACGATAAATATGACAGAGAGAATGATATGTGTGTTAGAGAGAGAGAGAGAGTGTCTTATCCTTCCTTAATTTGATGATCCTCGCCAGGGAAGAAAAAAGTGAAAAAGCTTGAGAGAGAAAAGGTAACAAAATCTGTGTTGGTTTCTCACGCGGATAAGGAATGCGTCAGCTACATGCGACGGCTTCAAGAGGCATTTTCGCCTTTCCAGTTTGGCGTTGGCCAGTTGCCAGCCACGCACGTAAAGTCGTCGAACCTCACCACACGCGTGAATAGCGCATCCTTTTTTGTTTTTGCTTTTTATCTTATTTTAACTTTCCCAGTTCCCACCTCGCATCCCCAACGGTTCCATTATTATGTTATTTTAAAATTTTTTTTATAAATATATTTTAAGGTTATTAACGTTAATGTTCTTAATTTTTAACATCTTTTTATTTTAACAATTAAACTTTAAAAATTATTACTTTATTTTATATACTTTTAAAACTCTTTATTTAATTCTATGAATATTAAAAATCACAGTTTTATTTTTAAATTTTGAAAGCTCCTTATCACTTTGTCTTCTAAATTATTTATTTTCTATTTAAATAGACACAAGTAAGACCATATAATTTGCATATAAGTCATCTGTAAATGCAAAAATGAGACAAGTTTTGTTTTACATCTATACTTTTATTTTTTTTTATTTGCTTTCATTTAAGAAAAGTATGTATGCTCATTTCTTTTTGATAATATTCGTTGATGTCTCCTCATCTTTGATGTGTAAAATATTTTTTTTAGTATTTAAATTTAGAGATCAGCGAACAATATTGACTTATTAAACGAGTTTCGCGTTAAAAATGAAGAATAAATGTATAGGCGAACCTTTTTGTAAATAAGAGTTAAGATTAAAAATACAAAAGAGTCAAGTGAAAGTGTAAATAGGAAACAAAACTTAAAAGTGATAAAATCTCATTTTTGTTCTTAAAAGTGATCTATGTGTGAATCACGTGGGCTTTAATTTCGTCTATTTGAATTAAAATAAAAAAATTAAGAAACAATGAAAAGAGCTTTGAAAGTTTAGTAATAAAATAGTAATTTTTAATATTTAAGAGATAAAATGAAGAGTTTTAAAAACTCAATGGCTAAAAAAATAACTTATTATTTATTTTCTATTTAAATAGACACAAGTAAGATCATATAATTTGCATATAAGTCATCTGTAAATGCAAAAATGAGACAAGTTTTGTTTTACATCTATACTTTTATTTTTTTTTATTTGCTTTCATTTAAGAAAAGTATGTATGCTCATTTCTTTTTGATAATATTCGTTGATGTCTCCTCATCTTTGATGTGTAAAATATTTTTTTTAGTATTTAAATTTAGAGATCAGCGAACAATATTGACTTATTAAACGAGTTTCGCATTAAAAATGAAGAATAAATGTATAGGCGAACCTTTTTGTAAATAAGAGTTAAGATTAAAAATACAAAAGAGTCAAGTGAAAGTGTAAATAGGAAACAAAACTTAAAAGTGATAAAATCTCATTTTTGTTCTTAAAAGTGATCTATATGTAAATCACGTGGGCTTTAATTTCGTCTATTTGAATTAAAATAAAAAAATTAAGAAACAATGAAAAGAGCTTTGAAAGTTTAGTAATAAAATAGTAATTTTTAATATTTAAGAGATAAAATGAAAAGTTTTAAAAACTCAATGGCTAAAAAAATAACTTTTAAAATTTAAGAGGTAAAATAAAATGGGCTCAAAATTTTAAAAGCTAATAGTTAACAACCCTTTTTTAATTTACAATTTAATAGGCTTATTTGGCACTTTACTGTCCCAATACTTTTTTATTTTTCAGTTTCTTGTCTGCGTTCAGTGTGGATCGATTCCCTGCGCTAAACCACCGATCATTCAAAGGAGGTGTATCAGTGACTCACGAACCACTCATTTTAGTAATCAGAATTTGCCAAACTGACGTCATTAAATCAATAATTATTTATTCTCCAAAAATTGTTTTCTATAAAAAGCTGTTATCGCTTTCGGTAAAATTTGCCGTTATTTTAAGCAGTTGATTTCTTTTCAACAAAAAATGATTTATGTTAATTCTTAACATGTAGGCTTACTAAAATTCCCTTTCTTTGATCAAATGTTTGGTTACATATTGATGTTACCAGTGACAATCAAACCAGCAAAACAATTACCACTTTATTGCACCTAAAAACGACCCGTTTTGTTCCCTCAACAAAGGAAATCAAGCCAGTGGGGTTCATCATATGATTTTTAAATAACATTTATTATCTACTATTATTATTATTATTATTCTATTCTCAGCTTAGCTGCCATCCATTATCGCTTGTTTTTAACATCATCACCACCACACACCAAACCAAATAAAGCACAACCCCTTTTTCCCTCTACTGATTCACACAACTTTTAATTTTTTTTTATTAGCATTGTTTAATCAGAATACCATAATCATGCAAGTTGTTGTTTTGTTATGGCATTTGTTGGACATAATTAATTTAACTAAATCCCCGTAACAATCACCATTTACCAAACCACAATATACAAGTCCTTGTGTGTGTGTGTGTGTATATATATGTATGTATATATTATATCTAAAGTTATTAATGAGAACTTTAATGGGGTCTTGGCAACATCAGCACCACAAATAGACATACAAACTCAGTGGATAGTTTTGGAACGATAGTGTCGGCAGAGCTGCAGATGCCCCACTAGAATCTCTACCAGGACCATTTTCATTACTTCCATTGTTTTTCTTCTTTTTCTTTTCTTTTTTTTTTTTCGTTCTTCTCCTTTTCGACTTGGTCCTTCTTGTTTTTGACATTTATAAAGGGAAAAAATGGCCAGGAAAGCAACCATTCAGTTCATTCAACTAGGTAGAAACAAGAAATAGGATTCGAGCCTTGTCACTCTTAATAGTGTGATTTAACTTGCTTTTAAAAACCATGTTGAATTTAATAAATTACACTGACATTTTTTGTGTTTTATTATAATTATAAATACATCTCTTATACCAAAATTAAACATAATGATACCTTGACTGTTCAAAAATATTATAGAGAGACCCCTCTGTTAATGCATTGACAGTTAATTTTATTAAAAAAAATACCAAATATTGCCTTCTATCCATTATAAAGCATCTTTAGTTATTTATGTAGCTTAAAATAATGATTTTATCCTTATTTAACATTAAAAATGAGTTTAAATAATTTGTATGTACTTGTAACTTTAAATTTCACTGTAATAAAAAACAAAATGCTTGTTCTTTTCTTTTTTCTCCAAAATACTCTTCAATCTCAACAAAATTAAACAAATTATTTACAACAAAACCAAAACCAAAACCAACTCATTTCAACAAAACAATAATTCAATTATAAAAAAATTCTAATTAATTCTAATCTAAACCAAAAAAAATTCTCACTCTAGTTAATGCTCTATTTTTTTTCATAGTTATTTCAAAATTATAAAAACATAAATGAAATACAAATGTGTTTTGAGAAAAAATAAAAACATAAGACTTTCAAAATCTAAAAAAATAATAATAATATAAAAATCTAATAAAAACGTTAAAAAAAAAAAAAAATTCTCTCTCTCCTTTCCCCTCTCTGTCTCTGTAGGTGAAGCACATGGATGTGAACTACTGGTGGGGGGGTGACGGGGGTTGAGATTCGGAGGTGGGTTGGTTGGGAGGCGACGGGCAGGGCTGCGATGGTTAGGTTGGGTGGGGGGTGGCGGGCAACAGCTGCAACAGCGAGGGGGCCAATGTCATAGATCATCATGCCATTTTCATAGATCATCAAAAAGAAATGTCATCTTTTTGATCTATCACAAAGCAAAGACCCAACCGACATGTTTCATTATCACTGTACTAAAACTCTCTAGTCTTGGAGAGCATGAATGAGAATTCAACGTAGAGTAGAGTATAAAAAAAGACCCTTTTGACTAGATTATGTTTTAAACTATAAGATTTGTATCAAATTCGGTTAATTTTTTGTACTTTTTTTTAAATTTGATTGTGATATGATCTTAACTCACTGTTCCAAAAAAAAAAAAGGTACTTACTTTTATAGGAGAAAGCTCGTAGTTTAAGGCATGTTTCAACAAACTGCATAGCGAACTGATCTTTCAGATTGTTAAAACCTTTGGTACTCTTGCCAACCGACAAGCGTCCCCTAAATTGCAGAGAAGATTGGAATTCCGTGTATGGGTTGGGTTTAGTTCAACAACTACACAAATAAAATCACTGCATGGAAGAACAGACACGTAATAAAACCACACAATTCTAGCAACTCTAAACTCTGCTCTTGTTGTCTGAACTCATTAATTCACGCTGAAATTTGTTGCTTCCTTTATCATGCAAAGCATCATTGTAAATTGTTTTGTTGCTTCTATATCTCTCCTTTCAATAAAATATAGCGCTCATAATTATTGACTAGCTAGAGCAAAGCATGAATTATAATAGAAAATCACTTCTTCAATCCATGCTTAACAAGTGAAAGTCTTCTGTTTCTTTAATCTCATTGTCTCCGTACAAATAAATCAAAACCAAGAGAATCACTTTTTGAAAAGTGGAACAGACTTTTCTCCTTAACAAGCCAATCACTGCACACTTTCAAGTTTATTCCTAAATAACAATATGTTCTTGAGATAACAGCAAACTGTAACAATCAAAGAAGACATGTAACGAAAAAAAGGTGAGATTATAAAATGAGTAACAAAAGGAAGGCGTACCTATATATAAGGGTGCCCACAAAGCATAACACTTTGCAAAGTAGTCCCAAATAGTGCTTAAAACTTGTCTTGACTTTTGTATTGTTGCCATTCTCTTTTTCTTTTCTTTTTTTTTTCCCTTTTTTTTTGTGCTGCAAATTTTCTTCTGTCACAAAATGGGCTATACTACAACATGGTAACAAAGGTTTTAAATAAAATTGTTCAACAATTTTCTGCCAAATTCTGGCTCTATATTGACTTCTTGTGTGTCCCAGATTTTGTTTCTTGTACTAGGATTTACAAGGCGCCCCGAATGCAAGTATCAAAGGCATCATCTTCAAGTAATGGACACACGCCATCTTCCTCATCAAACTTTTCCTCGGGAAATTCTAGTACTGCCTCAACTGGGGTTTGACACAAACATTGTCCCGGGAAAGAGAATTCTATGCCGGCAGGGGTGGTTATGGTGGTGGTGGTGGATGTTGAGGTGGTCTCGCCTAGCTGCGACATGAACGTGGCTTCCAATTCTTCGAACTTCCACTCGTCGGAGTATTTTGCAACGCCTACGCCGTCTTTCAGCCACGGGAAATCGAACACTCCCTCCGCTTCTGCCACGCCTGAGTCGTGGTGATCCGGCGAGCTGTAACTAGAACTTGTACTACTGCAGATGATATCATTGGTATAACAATGTTGTTGATCTTGCCTGATCTTGGCGTGCTTCTTCTCTGGGAAATGTTTCATCATGCCTTGTTCTTCTCCTTGATCTCTTGTTCTCTTCTTCTTCTGGTCTTGATCCATATATGGAAACCTCTAAATCTAATTCTGCCAAGAACAAAAAAAAGGAAGGATTAAATTGCATATTCTTTTTTCATGCATAAGCATAACATGTATAAAAGAGCAAGACTTTCATGCATATGATAAAATGCGATATAGATGAATAAGATAACTCATTTATGCAATCAATATACATAAAACATGCAGTCTATATACCAAAACATGAAATTGAATGAGAAATTACTCCTTCATGCAAGAAATGGTCATGAAATCATGGAAAAGAGAGCAAATAAGAAATTGCAAAAATGGGGATGCGATTTTTGAACGTTTCAATACAAGAAGAAATCTGCATGCAGTTATTTGATATGGGATTTTTTCCCTCTTTATGTTTGAAATTTTTTGCAGACCTGAGAAAACGAAAAGCGAGAAAAGAAAAGACTGTCAATGTGAATTTGTTGTTGATTGTTGTAACGTTTGCTGAAAAATGATGGTGATGATTGCTCTTATAATAATAATAATAATAATAATAATTATTATTATTATTATTATGTGATTTAGAAGAGTGCTTTTTCTCACACGCTACGCCATTTTAAGGTAAACCGTCTTCGACCACACAGTGTTGTCTCACGCTTTTCACCCGTTCCTCTCTCTCTCTCTCTCTTCAAAGCCAGCATCAAATGAAACCGAGGAGTTTGGGTTAGTTCCTTTTCTTGCGTTCCTCTCTCTCTCTTTTTAGTTTCAAAAATCCCACAAGCAAAAGCCGTTAGGCAATGTTAGCAGATTTGTCCATCCTTTTTTTTTTTTTAACCTGTTTTGATTACGTATGAGATTTTCGTTTTACAAATTGGGTATCACGTAAAAAAAGGGATTTGTTCTAACCTAAAAAAAAAGATTTTATCTTTCACAACAAGGAAAACGAATAATTTTCATGCAATTTGTGGACACTTTTTCTTTCATCTGCATCAATGTGAAATTGTAACGAGTATACAGGGTAGGTAGTTCCACCAAGATGATGATGATATGATATCCTTATTTTAATATTATTCGTGGATCTCAGTAGTTCTACCTAAAATGGCCACAAAATGGGATATGCTTTGCAACTCTGTTACGATGAATAATCTCTTCCATTTTTTTCTTCAAAATAATAACAATAATAATAATAATCTCTTCCATTTTTTGTGTGATCTTCGGGAGATAACGGATAAAGTGCACCTGAGCTTAGCTTTTTTCTCATTTTAAAGTTCATGTCACGTCTTTTCCACTTTCACGATTGAGAAAATTTCAGCTCCCATATTCCCCATCTTCTATTGAAAATCAAGTCTCATATTCACCTTTTAAATCAGAGAGGGAAGACTGTTGTGTTGAAATCAATACGTAAGGAGATAATAGCTCTGACAAGTTGGACTCCAGTAGTCATTATAGTGGATTAACGTCCATTCCACAATGCTGGTCGACTAATTTTGGCACTGACAAAAATCAGCACTACCAATAGTCTCCACATGAACAAGAGCCGTCGCGAAAGTGGTGGAAACGATTGGTATCTCTTACGATGATTTCTCTGTCTACCACCTTCGAGGCATATTTGATTGAAGAATGACAATCCCCGCACACCCTAATGTTCTTCTTGATCCGTATGGTGGATCCTGGAGGGCTGTTTAGGAGTGCAAATGCTAGAGCAAGTTTCTCACTATGATACTGTAACTTTACTTCCCTTTCCTGCTGGTCCACAAACAAAAGCACATGACTAGTATCTGGAACATATCCAATCTCTTTGATTTTTCCGCTTATCTTCTCCCACATCTCACGGATCTCTTTCCACTGCAGATGAGCATAATCGTTAACGATAAACATGTGGACTGCATTCTCAATTTCCACCCAACAACAAGCTGGTTCCTTTTTAACTCCACTCTCTTTCATCATCTTTCTCGCTTTTGCAGCTTCAGGCCATCTCCCAGCAGAGGCATACATATTATAGAGCAATATATGGGGCCCTGAATCATGAGGGTCAAGCTTGAAAACACGTTCGGCAGCATAAGCGCCCAACTCCATATTCTTGTGCATCCTGCAAGCGCCAAGCAAAGCTCCCCAGACGGCTGCAGTGGGTTCTATAGGCATCTCTCTTATGAACCTCTCAGCTCGATCAAGTAGACCTGCACCGCCAAGAAGATCAACCATTGTCACATAATATGAAACATCTGGCTCTACCTTGTACTTCTTCATCAATTCAAAGTAGTGTTGTCCTCCATCCAAAAGCCCCGCATGGCTACAAGCAGTCAGAACAGAAAGGAAGGTTATGTTATTTGGTTCAATTCCAATTGTCATCATTTCTTCAAAATGCTGTACTGTTTTCCTCCCGAGCCCATGTTGGGAGTATCCCGTAAGCATTGAGTTCCATGAAACTACATCCCGCTTGACCGACCTATCGCAAACTTTTTTGGCATCCTCGATGCTAAACGATTTTGCATACATGTCAAGAAGCGTGTTCCCGACAAAAGTAACAAGTCTACCATCAGATTTAATCACACGTGCACGAACCCACTTGCCCTGCACTAAAGATCCCATGCTAGCACAAGCGGTGCACAAACTCGAATATGTAAAATGAGTAGGCTTGAAACCTTTTCTCCCCATTCCAAGAATAGCCTGAGGGCGTTCTCTGTTTCACCTTTCCTGGCATGCCCGGCAATCAATGCATTCCAAGACACCTCATTCTTGGTCACCAGGTTGTCAAATGTTGACCTAGCTTCAACCAAATGGTCATACCTAGCATACATATCGAAAATAGAACTGCCCACACAAACGTCGAAATTATAAAGCGCCTCAAACAATATGCGTGAAGTTGTCTACCGCGCTTATCGCTAGTTCCACCTCCAGAAGCCTTCAACAAGCTTGACAGAGTGAACTGGTTCCGTTCCAATCCACTCTGCAGCATCAACGAAGCAAGCGTTTCCTCGGATTGATCATTCTGAGAATAGCCACTGATCAAAGCGGTCCAACTCACAACATCCTTCAGAGGCATTTCATCAAACACTTTACGAGCATCCATGAGGCTGCCACACTTTGCATACATGTTGGGTATGGTATTTCCCATAACGAGATCATCCTTGAACTGGGAATTCATAATATGGGCATGGACCATTCTTCCTTCTCTCAGCTTTCCCATTTCGGTGCATTTCTTTGGCAACTTATTGTAAACAGATCGGTCAACTTTTATAGAACCCCGATCAATCAAGTCCAGAACACGAAGCCCAGTTCCGGAATCGTCACGGCTCTTACGAAGAAAGTTTTTATCTTGAATTACGCAAGAAGCGAACCAATCTTCGGCTTCGGAAATCTCAGAATTTGTCAAAATCTTCGGACTAACGAGTGTTGCAGCTTGTAAACGACATCTTATTTACCTTTTGAAAGTTTATTGTCGTTTTCCTCGGTGTATGCATTAAAATGACGTGTCGTTTCTCCAAAAAAATGACATGTCGTTTGGTTGCTGTCCGTCGTACCTCATCAAATTTACATATTAGAACCATTTTACCAGGTGCATTGGATTTATAACCTAAATTGGTTAATGCTCAATTTTAACCAGTAATTAAAAAATAAAAAAATGTATAAAAACTTTTTTTTAAAAAAAAAGCAAACAAAATAAAATCTTTGATAAGAAAAAATTAAAAAAGCATGGCTGTGTCTTGAATTTTTCTCTATTTTTCTTCTGTTTTATGAATTTTAGAAACTTTATAGTTATTTTTATTATATTTATCTCCTTTTTTTAACTAAATATATATATTGGGCATTTCAATAATCAAAGTTTGAGTCCCATGTGACACATACTTAAAAACTTAAAATATTAAAATATTTTTTAGTAGGTCCAACTCCAAAAATAAATAAATTAGTTTCTAAATAATTTTAAATTCCTTAATAAATTTGTTTAAATTTCCCAAAATTCTATAAACAATACTAAAAAAAAAAAAAAACACACACACATTTTGGAGACATAGCTAATGAATTCACCCCTTTCTTTTCCGCAACATAATGCCATGTTCATTTGGTACGGACATCAACAGCGGCGGAGTTAGTGAAGGCTTGACCCTTGACATTTTGAAAATTCATGTTTTTGGCCAAAAATTTTCCAACACGTTTTATAAATATTATCTCTTCAACCACAAAATTTTATATATGTCCCCTCTTATTCACAAAATTCTATATATGAACCTCTCGTTCAAAAACTTGTTGTTTGATTTATTTCTTTTAAAATTCTTTTTTATATGTGTCATTAATTTTTTTTCTTTCTAATTTGCTTCCATTACAATAATGTTTCTCAAATGTGTCTTTATTTAAGTTTTTTTTTGTTCTTTAAAGTAATATATTTTTTTCAATATGACAAATCATATATACATTTTCCGAATCGCCCTATTGGAATAAATTATCTTGAATATGTTTATACTTAAGTCTCTTTTTTTATGTAACATTTTTAAATGTTATTTTTTATTTTGTCCTTTCTAAATAATTTATTATCAACTTTGTTCCACCAAAATTATTTTTTTTAAAAAAAGTGTTCTATTTTATTTACTTTTTAAACTAAACTCAAAAAAATAGTTTTTTTTTTTTTAAATTACCTTTAAGAAAATTTTACGTTCACCTTACAAAACTATCAACGAAATGAATACCTATATATCCTCACAACTATTTTATAGTATCAAAGAGTTACATTAACTTGTTCTCCAGAAATAAAATCCTGGACATCATAGAGCAAGAATCGACAGGGTACTCAAAAAGCCGACCAAGAAGGCCTTTGCAAACTCCAAGCTTTTGCTTCATCAATGGCGTCCGACAACGTGCACAATAAGCGCCAAGTTCATAAGCTGAAAACAGTTTCCCCCGTGACTCCTCAATTTCTGAAGTGGGTTTTGCCCATCACTCTTCGTGACAACAAGCTCGTAAGTTATGTGTGTGTATTCTGGATGTATATTTTTCTTTTTGTGAGACATATCAGAATCTGCTCCAGGTTCGTCTCTCAAATTTTTAACATCACTTTGTGTCATTTTTCGTCAAGCAAATTACTGTCTTTCTTCCAGTATGCAGATATTGTTTTTGGTGGTGCTAGAAGATGGCACTTATAAAATAAAAAAAAGTAAAAGGGTTGAAATTAAAATTTCATAATAGCTACTGCAACTATTAACTTTATGTATTTTTTTTCCGGATATACTCTGGTATTCTTACACATTTCTTAGTGGAACCATTTAAGTTTTTTGTTGCCTAAGAACATGGCCATCCATCCCACTTTGTTAATGGCTTGGTACCAACTATATATATGCAGATATATATATATATATATATATATATATGTATATATTCAAATCTTTTAAAGTTTTGTGAAATACATCAAAGTACCATCAAGATCAAGACTAGTATTGAATGTGTGTGTGTGTTCATTGACAGGATTTCTTTCTTCCATAAAATTCGTACTTTATCCAATACTCATTTTTCCCCTTTCATTACGCAGAGGATTCCAAAGGAGTTGATGATGAAATATGGAAAGACCATATCGAATCCAGTAATTGTTAAGGTACCAAGTGGTACAAAATGGAAACTGGGATTAGCAAAATATGATGGTGATATTTGGTTTGCTAAAGGCTGGATGGAATTTGCCCATTTCCATTCCTTAGAGAATGGACAGACGTTGTCTTTTAGATACAAAGGGTGTTCTCAATTTGATTTGGTCATAATAGGTGTTAATGGGTTGGAGATAGATTACCCTGTCATTAATTCAACCCCTTTTAACAAGTTCGATATTGATGATGCCTCTTCCTGCGTGAAAAGAAGGGAGAAATCACCGCCGCCATTTCAATGCAATCAGAAAAGAATGAAAATAAACCTTGGAGATACTCATACTCAACGCGGTAGTTGTGAAATAAGACCTGAGAATCCAATGAACGTACGAGATTACTTGCATAGTTGCAAGTCAAAAGAAATGGAAGGCATGTAAAAAATTTGACTTTTAAACGGGTGTTCTCAATTTGATGTGGTCAAAATTGCAAGTTAGTGCTCAAATTTACTTTCTTTGTTGTGTCATCTCTTTATTCATTGCAGTTGAGAGTCATAGAGGAAAACCTCAAGTTCGTAAAATGAAGCAGCGTCCCCCCTTGAATAAAGCCGAAAAGGACGAGGCTCTATCTAGGACTAAAGATTTCACTTCTCAATATCCACGTTTCAAGGCTGTCATACAAAGAAGGAATCTTCATGATTAAGTAAGCTTTCTTTTCAAAATTTACTGCGGTTATAGGGAAAAAAATTTGTTTATTTGCAGTATTTGATGAAGATACATGCTCGATATCGTTGTATTTGTTTTCCTTTGTTCCTCAATATGTATTCTCATAGGTGATTTTTTTTCTTTCTTACTTTCTCTTCTTTTAGTTGATGATTTAGGTTTTTTCCAATAGTTTTTTGGATGGATCATCTCTGCAAAATCGAAGCCGATGCTACTGTTTATGTTTTGGATGAGAAGAGCTGGACTGTGACTCTTTATGTGAGACTGATTGGTTTAAGCGACAGAAAAATATTTTTCCAAAGAGGAGGTTAGAAGGAATTCGCCGAGGACTGAATTTGAAAGTTGGGAATGTCTGTATAGTTGAGCTCATTAACAAAGAGGAAATATCTTTCAAAGTTCCCATCAATCGAGATGGAGATTATCAAAATAGCCGACCATCCCACGGTAAGTTGAATACCAATAATTGAGGAAGGTTCTTTAACTCTCCATAAGGTACTTATTTGTTCTATCTATGTTATTAATGTAAACGCTAAGTACTTACTTATAAGCCTCTTGGTTTTCAGCTAGCAAGAATGCAGTTAATCAAGATCAGCCTGCGAAAAGTCGGAGTACAAGATTTGAAACACCAAGTGTTTCACACAAGGATGAAGCCTGCAACGTGCAGTCCCCGGTGGAACATGTTGCAGAGGAAGGAACATCGTCGCCGGGGGGAAATCAGTGTTGAACCAGGAAAGCATTTAGATTATGACAGTTTTGATCCCCAAATATGCTCAAGAACAATCACCAAATTAGGTACTATAACTGAGCTTATTTAATGCGGGTAGCAAGTTTGGAAAATCTAAAGATAAGTCCAGCAGCCAGATGTCACCGCACCGGCTTTAACAAATCTTTGCCACAAAGCAGAACTTTGTAAATGTTCTGTTCAAAATCTGGTATATGATCATAGATAAAATGTTCTTTTAAATTATTAGGCTTCAACAATAACTTTAGTTTGCCAGTATACCAATCCTTGCACACTTTATTAAATATGGTTTGGGTAACTGTTTTCTTGGCAAGCTCTCAAATTAGAAGTTATATTACACACGTAATTTTGGACTTATTAGCATTTATCCTCGTTTTTTTTTTTTTGAGTTTAATAACGATTGTTCTTTAACCATCTTACTCTGTACAGCATGTGCTGCTTACTCGTTTTTTGCGAGGAAATTTTGTCCAGTTTGTGCTTTTACCTTTAGACGACATCACATCAAAGAAGTGAAAGTTTATTGTCGTTCTACTGCTGCTTACGCGCTAAAATGACGTGACGTTTGGTTTGCAGTCGTCAAATCCCACAATGGTATGCTTTTTTACGTTAATTTTATCGTCGTTTTCCTGCTGTTTATATTTACTTTATTACATGTTTGGTTTGCTGTTGTTAAATCCTAAAAGTAGAACGACGTGCTTTTATTGTGTCAAGTTTATGAAGTTTATGGTCGTTTTCCAGCTGTTTATGTTGTTTGGTTTGCTAGCGTTAAATCCGACAACGACTTGCCATTTTATTCTGTAAAGCTTATGTAGTATTAACCCTTTCATTACGATTCTGAAAAAAGAAAAAAAAAAAAAAGAGTTCTTAAAACTAAACGTTTGGTATTTGAAAATTTGTTGTATGAGTTGGTTTATGGACTGCAGAAAACGAAAATTTGTTCTTACTCAAATTATAGTATTCATTCTTTCAACAGCATGCGGTTAATTTGTTCCCCCGTCATTTACGTCGTGTAAATTACACGTCCTTTTAATTTTTATATTATAAATGATGTCTCATCACTATTTTGTAATTTTTCGTCTTATATATATTTTTAGTTACTTCTTCCATGAAAACTTTCATGATAGAGCATGTTATAAAATTAGTATATTTGGTGAAAATCATTTTTTTGTTAAGCTAATGATTAAAAGATAGATGCCCATCGGTAGAATTTTTTTTTTTTGGTAATTGCCGTATTTTTATTGGATTCCATCTTGAATATTTGAACAATCCGGAAAAAGTGTTGCGAGTTGCTACCGATTAAAGGTCGGTTTGAAAATTTCCTGTCGTTTTCTGGATGTTTACGGAAATCAGTTGTCGTTTGGTGCTGCAAATGCATTCTTTTTGTTCTGTGAAAAATATTTTCCCTTAAAAATTTGTGACGTATTCGTTAAAGTGACATGTAGGCTGACGTTTAAGGCTTGCTGCCGTGTGGAAGAGAGAACACATTTTTTTTTTTTTCTTGTTCAAAACCTATTCCGTTACCATTCAAGTTAGTTAAAGTACATGTCATTTTTGGTCTTACATTTTGTTGTCGCTCACGAATGTAGTCGAGATTTCGTTCATGCTTGAGGACTTCTTGTCGTTTATACTGAAACAAGCAAATGGAAAAAAAAAAAAAAAATATATATATATATATATATACATATATATATACTTTTTCAAAAATAAATAAATAATGCTCCAATTTTGTTGATATTCTTTCTACTAATACTAAATTTACATCTCTTCCACTAATTCAAGGCCATTCATAATTTTTTTAAAAATTTTAATAATATGATTATTTTACAAGAAAAATTATAGTTGTGCTTCTACTAAAATTTTAAATTTATATTATTATGTCCCAATTTAATAATTAAACATGTAATTTTGCCTGAACACATTAAAATCTATCAGTACTTTCTAACACAGTGCCTCTACTGATAAAAAAGTCTCGCTCCGCTACCAATATCAGTTACCGCAGCATAACACGTTTAAGAGTATGTAATGGAAAGATCAAAACGCCATGAAAACATTAACTAAGAATTTTACACATCATCAAATACAAACACAATACAAGCCCTTATTCTCTTCCCAACTAAATTTCCTAGATTTCTATACAACGAAGCTCCACTTATAATCACCAAATAATGGCAAAACAATCATTTATAGCTCATTAACACAGAGTTGATGACGTGCATAAGAATCCGGATGCTACTTGTATCCAGAGCAGAAGTGGTGGGAAGATTTCGTTGATGACCAAGTCTCTGATAGACTTGTTCAAAAATCGGCTGGACATGTACCGCGATCAGCGGATCAGCTGGATTTATGGCCATGGCCACCTCCGTCATCCATGCAACCTTTCGTGGAGTATCATTGCTAACGTCGCATGCCAATTGCTGGAGAAGGGCCAGCAGAACACCTTGGCTTAGAGGGAGTGGCACAAGTGACAAAATGCCCTGTAAGTCAACCTGGCGAAAGAAGAAGAATAACCAAAACGTGATTAGATTTACCTGAAGGACAGTTACTGGGTAAATCAAACCATTTTGTTATCATCCATCCATTAGCTAGAAAACTAGCACCTATAGAGCTGAAATAAACAGACGGCAATGCAATTAAACTAATAAACTCCCCGACTTCCATGCAGAAGATATCGACAATTATACATCTTTGCCATAACGGAAAGCATAGAATACCTGAGAACACAACCAGGACACTATGGATACATCACCCCTGTGCAGGGCTCCGGTGAATGCTTCCTCAAATTTGCGCTCCGCAATCAACCTAGACAAATCTTTAGTCGGATCGACTGGTGCTTCAGCCTGATATACAGATATGACCATTCAAATGTTAGCTCAGCCGGAAAAATTGAGGGAGAGAGGAAGAAAGACAGAGAGAGAGAGCGAGCGAGAGAGAAAGAGAGGGAGAGAGAAAGAGAGGGAGAGACAGAGAGAGAGAGAGAGACCATCATTTCATGCAGACCAAGTGGTCCATTGCTCAACTGCATTGCCAAGGGATTTGCTGCTTTTGAGGTACCACCTGCAGCTAAAAAGGCTAGCAGCTTACGTTGCCCATCAGCTAGTTCTCCGCTCAAAGTTCGAGTTATCGTTGACGCTGAATTAATTGCTTCCTGAGAATGTGTGAAACACAGATTTAGAGTGAACAACGCAAAAAAGGCATGTGGAAACTGTAATAATAGCAAATTACAACAACAGAAAATGATAATGGAATCAATCAAAAGGAGCTCCAAATGTCAAAGCATGTAATGGTTCAAAGAAAGTATCATATAGAGAGAAGATACCCAAGCTGTTTCAAACTGGAAGCCTGTTAACTTAAACGTACCTTCAGAGCAACAGCCAGTTGAGAATGCGTGGACTCAAACTGCTGCTGAGCAGCACTTGAATGTTTAACAAACCCTTTCTGAAATGTGGCATCAACTTGTTCAAACATATTTTTGCATGACATCTCAAATGTGGGAATAATAGAAGATTCCAAACTCGACCTTAATGCATCCTACAATATCAAATTCCATAATTATGGTCAGAATAGAATGGGCTCAATAAACTTGCGTATACCTCTGATATATACCATCATATATGCCACTGTAACATCCATCAAAAATGCCTCCAATTACTCAAAACCAACAAGGAAAACTGGAAGAGTTGTATTCTAGGAATTTCGGATATGTTTTGAAGTCCATTTCTAAAAATGGTTGCGCAATGGTGACAACAATAAAATGATCATGACAACAACAATGGGAGAACAAAACATACGGTAGCAATAACACTTATTTTTAACGCCGTAGAAATGAGGATCAAGCTGAATAGAGAACTAAAATAATAAGGCAAAAAATCACATCATTACTGAACAGAAAGACATGGTTTTTAATGAAGTAGCGATCACCTGAAGAGCTTGCTTCCCAGAAGTTTGAAACTGTGCTTGGATTTGCCTGCTCAATGTGGCTTCAAGTTTTGAAACAACTGTTTTCTCCAATTGATTCACTGCCTTCTCTCCTACCCCTTTCTGTAGAGTACACACACACACACACACAAATCAGAAATTTATCAGCTAACAAACTTTATTACATCCGGACAACCAGAAGTATTTAAAATAGCATTCCAATAGCAGCTCCATGATTTTTTTTAGACTGGAACCATAGGGAAAACAAGGCAGTCCCAGAGAAACAATTGTTTTCAGGTGCTCATAATCGAAGTTGATAGAATAATTTCATAATACATAAGGTTTTATGAGCGACGTATGCATCTGTCCAACTATTCTCTATTATGTGTAGACAATGACTACATTTTGTGAGAGGTATCCAGTCACAGGTGGACTTCTCCAAAAAAAAGGAAAACAGAGACAAACAATGCCATCTAGAGCGCCAAGAAAAGAACACCTTCAAACAGTTAAATTTAAAAATAATAAATATTCGAACCTGGAAAGATTCTGTAATAGCTGCAGATACGGTTTTTTCCATGACTTGACTTATTGAACGAGCTACATTTGGTCCAATCGTAGCCATTTCCTTCTTGAGAGTTTTCTCAAACATGCTTGGCAAGTCCCTGTTTATAGAATTGGTGATCATGTTCGTTAATTGTTGAGTACGCTCTTGTTCTGACTTCTCTTGCTTAGCACTTTCTTCTTGGAAACGAGCCCACAAAGCTTCTGAGTTAGCCTTGACAACTTTCTCCAAGCTCCGGCCCAGGGATCCCTCTAGTCGTCTGCCTTCTTTGGTAACTGGAACAGAAACCATCACGTTCATCTGTTTCTGTAGTTCTTTCTGCGCACCGATTAACTGTAACATGCAATAAAATGTTAAGCATATAAAATTACATGAAAGAAATAGAATCATGAAGCGGAGCTAACTGTAAATTCTACAGTTTCTAATGAAGCAACAAAGTCATTTCAATTTCATATAATTACATACCACAAGGTATCTAGTATTGAACATCCAAAGTTAAATGAACAATAGATCTCTTACAAGCCTAAAACAACACAGGAGCATTGGAAGCAGTTAACGAGTTAAACGTAGATATTTAATCTAAAAGCAATGATTAGATTATGATGTATGGGCCATCTTTTCAATGTACTTTGGCCAATTCGAATCTCACTGTCACAGGCAAGAGATCCAAGCACTTGTTAAGCAAAACCCTTAACAAGAACGGTTTGAAAATAGGTAATTGAAAAATCTTGTACCGTCAATTGACCATCTCTAGTTGTAAGCTCATCCACCTTTATAATCATAGTAATAATCCTGAATATTCCAAAAAGTCACCTGATCCAGCATATTCTTCATAGCTGATAACTGGGGCAAAGCAGCTTCCACAGTTGGGACATCTGAACTGCCATCCGGTCCATTGGATGAATCTGTGGAGTTAAAAGGGCTTGGGGAGGAGGAAGATGGACCGGATACTTGAGCATGTTTTCCCTTCTGCTTTTTCCCTTTTGTAGCTTGTACAGGGGTTGTTACGGGAGTTTCTGCTTCATTAGACTTGGAAGTGACATCTTTTGTCATGTCTTGAATTTCTTCCCTATCATTGTCAGAAGGTTGCTCTGGTGCTTCAATAACACCAACATCATTGGCCTTCACAATTCCTTCCACACTATATGTTTGAACACAACAATCATGTGACATCTGAAAGCTAAGATCTGAGGCCTGTGAGTAAAAAGCTTTTTCCCTTTTCTCTGCAAGAACGTTTTGGGATTCTCTATCAATATTGTCCCCATCATTTTTACGAGCTTCTGTTTCATCAATAACTTTAACCTCTGCTTCAACGCTTCCCACATTCTTGTTGCTAACAACATCTTGAACTTCTGCTTCCAAAGCATTCATACCCTGATTAATTTGAGACTGCTCAGAAGATGTAGCAGCTGTAGACAGTATCTCTGAAGGAGTTACCAGATGAGTAGGGTGTTTAAACAAATGCTCAATACCTGGCTTATCGCCACCCTGATTATTAAGAGTCAGACTGGTCTCACTGCCATCTAGTAAATTCCTAAAATCAGATAAATTCGGAGATAATCGTGGACTCAAAGGAGGGGGTGATGCCAGATTTACTTCTTCAGGCAAGCTTGCAATCTCAGACGTAGATATTTTTACAAGATAGCTTGCTGAGGGGGGGCTCTCAGAGCTGATATAAGGCAGGGGAGTAACATTCCCCACAATCATGTCAGAGGGTTTACTTCTATTGGACACGTCCAGCGGAGCAGAAACATCAGCAGCATCAAAAGATTTAGAAGTGGCAAACTTTGTTTTCTCCAATTCCACATTCTCTATAGGTGGTGGCAGGCACTGAGATAAGTCCAACGCATACTGCTGAATAGCTTGTGTTTGGACACAATAGACCTGTACGATGTGATCCCCATCTGGTGAGCTCTCACTTGTCCCAGTAAGGCTCAGAATTGGCATTGTCACGGTAAACTCAGCAATGTAATCCATGCGGGTTGCAGCTGGATTAGGCCCATACTCGATATGTACAACATATATGGCATTCTTTTTTGCATTTGCAAGCAGAAATAAGCCCGCTTGAGGCAATGCAACAGCTTGATTAAAGAATGCCTCCTCAAGCTTAGGTGTTGCAGAACTAATTATTTCCAGAGTCTGTGTACACTGCCATGATTCAGCATCATTAGGCAAGAGCCACCCCTCCTCACTTGTGGAGGTCCAAATCTTGACTTCCCTATTCAGTGGCCCCTTTAAAGGGGAAATAAATCAAAAGAATAGTTCAGCGTGTGTGCAATCAGAATAGGATTTAGATTAAACTATTGATGGAAAATATAGACGCATATACCGCAGTGATAAGCACAATGTGATCAGGTCGGTGGGGGGCGGTTAAAAATGTCACTGAATGAACAGGATGACCATCATGTGGTCGTAGCACAGCAGTTGGTAATGCCTTACGGTCTTCCCAAATCTTCACCTGTCACAGAGTTCAAGAAAGTGCTAAATGGCCAATAACAGAACACTAATAAACAAAATTTAAAGCATGTAAAAACCAACAGTTCTCATTACAACCTAATCAACCCATGAAACAAATCAAAGTTAGCTATACTAGTCCAACCGTGCATTTATATCATATGCAGCCTGGCATATGCTAAAATTGGCCTCTTAATTATTGCCCCAAATTTTCATGATAGATAAATAACCTTAGATACACCTCTTAAGATATAATGGTAAGTTGATTACATCCAGTCCCGTTATGTCAAAAAATTCCCAACATATATATTTAGCTTCTCACTTTATTTTCTTGTCCTTCTCGGGGGTGAGAGGTTTAGGCTAGTGGTAATAAAGTATCAACATTTGATTTCATTTCTTTCGAAAAACAACTAGGACGAGAAATTTAAACTGCAAGACCACAAAAGATTATGGTGAAGAAGAAAGCAAATACCAACCATGCCATCTATTGATGCTGAAGCTAGCCGACTTGTCATCCATTGGCACATTGACAGCTCAGAAATCTCAGCGTCGTGCTTTCCAACTAAGAGAACCCCTTCAACCAACTTGTCAATGGGACATTGAAGAGGTTCCTCTGCAAAAAATGTTTTGCCTCTTCCAACTCTCAATGTATCAATTTTCAGGATGCTGTTTCCGATAGCAACCATCAAAATTTCCTGTAAAGCAAGTATTGTTAACTAAGTCACAACCCCAATTTGCCGACAACCAGGCTAGAAAAGCCAAATGCCGGACATGTAGAATTATGGGATAACAACATGACATAAAAGGCGACCACATTATTTTACTTGTTTGTGAGGATGCCAACACAGCCGTGGATGAACTGTTTTCCCCGCTCCCATTATCTGAATGGCAAGAACAATTTTCCCAGTAATTTGAGGCTTTTCCTCCTCGTCTGGGCCTTCATTAATCTTCCATATGAAAACCCTTCCATCAACACTTGCACTAGGCAGGGAAAAAAATAAGAAAAAGAAAAAAAAAAAAAAGCTCACATTATTTAAATGAAACTGATCACAAAATGAATGATGAAAGATGGATAAACGAATAATACCTGGCCAAATGATGAACGTCCTCAGCAAAAAAAGCCATATCTGTCACTCTCTGATAATTAAGAGAATATACACAATTTCATTCAATACAATCAAATTGCCATTGCCAAAACGACTTTCACTGCAGATTTCAGAAATGCCAAAATCCAAACCACGAAAAAGTAATTTCTTTACATGGCATTTAGAGCATTAAAAAGCAACGAAAATACTCGAAATGAGGAACAACTGCAGAGTACAGTAAGCGAACAATCCAAGTAACGAACCTGCGTGTGGCCTTTAAGCAGAGCTCTCAAAGCAGTATTGATATCAAGAACCCTAATCGCACCGGGCTTGAGGCCGTAGCAAATGTAAGACCTGTTCACCGCGATCTGACGGCCGACAACAAGAGCCGGATCAGAACCGTACTTGGTGATAGGAGTGACCTCGAGCTGAGGCTGCGCCTCGCCCTGCAACCTCACGTCGACGTCATACACGACGCGGTCGGCAATCAAGTGCCGTCCCCTGGGAAGCTTCCTGCTCGGCAATCTCACCGGCGTCGGCGGAGCCACCGAAGATTCGAAAGGCGGCGCGGGAGGCGGCGGCGCCGTCGGCGTCGGTGTCGGAGGATTCAAATCGAGAGGCCTGGGAGAGTTCAAGAGGGCCATCAATCGAGCGCCGCCGGAGATGTTGCGGTTGGGGGAGGATGACGGCGGCTGCGGGGAGGGAGGGGAAAGCCTAGGGCTCGGCGGCTGCATGAGGAAAGGGTGGGGAGGAACACCGGTAGGCGGTGGGTAAGAAGCAGAGGCCGTTGGATAAGGAGACGACGGTGATGATGATGAAGTTATGATGTTGTTGAGATTGGTGATTGTGGCGACGGTGAACGTGGGGCCCGAAGAGGAGGGTTTGAAGAGCTTTTGAATGTCAAACAAACCAGTTTCTTGTTGTTGTTGTTGAAGAAGGAGGTGGAAGTTTGGGTTTTGATTATTAGTAGCCCCACCACTTGGGGAAGCCATGAAAGGAAAAACGAGAGTTTTTAGATGGTTATTCCTGAATGAGTATTTTGTTTGTATTTATGGATTACCCTCAGAAATAAGGAAATTCCCAATGATGAATTTGGGAATTGAGGTTACACTTTTTCTTCTTTTTGGCCTTTCCTTTTACACTATTTTTTTTTTTTTTTTTTGATTTGGAATCTTGGATACGATCTTAAAATCCAAAGGCTTTAGAGACCTTAATCTAATAAAACCCAGTAAGATGACCAAAAGGAGACGAAGACTCATCATTTATTAAAAAAACAGAAAAAGATTAAAAAGAAGGATCATTTTAATATTCAACAATAAAGAGAAATAGCAACTTGATCAGAGGTCGCCAATTGACGGCAAAAACATGGCCAACGGAGATTGGAGGATAGAGCATTTTTATTTAAACTGCACAACTATTTTTTTTTAAGGTTCAAGCAAAAGCTGCGGGGTAAAGTTAAGTTTCCCTTTTGGCCGTCATATTCTGATCATATCATGTCACAGAAAGCAGTAATTGATGAGTTTCAGTTGCTGATAAAGCCATCGTATCTTGAACTCCAAAGCCACGGCTTCTTTGCTGACAACACAAACAAGAAGAGAAGATTCAAAGAATCTTGATGAAAGAGAGCATCTTTCCTGCCGAGTGAAAAAGCGAATTGAGATGATTTTTAAAGTCAATTTTCACTCTATTTTTTTCCCTTCTTTTTGGCCAAGGATTCTATAAATCTCATGATGGTTATTATCACGTGAGAAAAGCCATGGTATTGGTTCTGGCTCAATTATGAATCTCAATGCTCCAACGTTAAACTTGCAATAAAACGTCCTTGTGAATAGCAGCAATTGGAGGAGAATCCACCGACCCTTTGAGCACAAGAGAATAACATCAAGGATTATTTGGCGATACTGGGTCAGTGCAAGAGGATTGAGCTGAATAATATTACCACCTTAACGCAACTCTGCTAACAACTCAACTTAAACATCCTTTAAAGCACATCCATAAGTCCGTCGCTGTCCTCGCACAAAATTTAATCGTCACTGTCCTCACACAAAATTTAAACCAAAAGTTGGATGGAACCACCCAGTATAGTTGTGATTGCGTTTTTAAACGGGCTATATTTGAGTCACATGGGTTTTCAGTGCGTGAATGAACCTCAAAAGGCCAAGATCAACATGAAAATGTGTAACGTAATGGTTCTGGCCATGTATATTCACAAGCTGCAATTCCATTCAAACAAAACCACTTATGAATCAAACAAGTGTTACATTTACAATCAAATAGAAAAGACATCAGGAAGACTTGTACATTTTTGTTTTTCTTTCTTAAAAGCAGTAGAAAAGAAGTCATAATATTCAGACCACGAAAAGGAAAAGATGATAAAGAATGTAAGCGACACGACTAGACAGATTGTCTTCATTGTTGAAGATATATATCATAGTCTAACTGCAACACCCTCCGGCTTGTGAAGAGGAGCCATCTCTGCCCCCCGATGGTCCGGGGATTCCACCATAACCCACTTTTATCCCGTAAGACTGCAAAGAGGAACACAACGGAACATCAGACACGCTATCAACCACTCAACTCTCATTAATTTTAATGTTACATTGCAAAAAATTCCAGATTACAAACCATAAATAGCACCAAAATCGGGTTAATGGATACCAAGCACATAACAAGTTTACATTACATCATTTACAAAAAGCGCCAAACACAAAAATAAGGTTTCCAGATGTGTTCCTTTGGTCCCAAATAAGAACCGCCACACAACATAACTTACTGCAGAAATCTATGGACATGTTTTGCCAAAACATTAATGGAAAATAATGTGAGGTGATGTGATGTAAGAAAATTTAACCTAGGAGAAGGGGAAAAAAGGACAAATGAAAGAAATGTTTACCTCATTTGACACATCAAAAACTCCATCTTGAATCTTCTTGTATATGGTTGCTGCAGTCTTGATAAATGCCTGATCAAAAATATTTTGAAGTTGGAAAGTAGAGGTAAGAAATTGAAGGGCAAGAAGACAAAGTTGGTGAAACTAGATACAATGTATGCAAACAGTATGGCTAGTCACCTCCTCGACATTCTGCGCAGTTTTAGCAGAGGCCTCCATGAAGATTAAACCATGCTCCTTAGCGAATTGTTCACCTTCCTCGGTGCTAACAGCCCTTCTATGAGCAAGATCGCACTTGTTGCCAATCAGCATTATTGACATGTTTGCATTTGCATGCTGTCTTGCGTCTTCCAGCCAGCTTGCCAAGTGATTAAAAGTTTCCCTCCTAAAAGTACAAAGAAAATCTTAAATAACTACTAGTCCATTACTAGCATTAACTAGTTAACTAGGCTAACACAGTGCAAGATTGACTAGCAGGTGGATACAAATATGTAAAACCATTTCATGTCCTTCTCTATACAAATGTGCCATGAACCTTAAATCTGGCAAGGGACTGTATTTAGTTTTTTTTTTTTTTTTTAAATAGTAAATGTACTTAGCAAGTTACTAAAACTAGAAATTAACCGTTTTATGCCAAACACCCATATGAAACAGAGGAGTTATGGCAATATAAAAAAGCACACACTTGGAAGTTTTAGCAAGTCAAAGAAATTTGAAGATTTGGTCAACTACTTGAATACCACAGTGCCATTCAATTACAGATTTATGACCTTACAAAAAATAGTATTTACCCGCCTGGTATAAAGATCTCATCCTATTATGCACAGGTGAACCATTGAAACCGTTCTATTGTGCGTCTGTACGTTAATCAAGTGCCCAATTTGAACAAAACAAAACAATACCTGGTGATATCATAGACAAGCAGTGCGCCAGCTGCGCCTCTGTAGTAGGACCTTGTAATAGATCTAAAGGACTCCTGACCAGCCTGGAATATACAAAGTACAATATCAGTTTGATAGCAGGAACCCACAAAACAAAACAATTTCACAATTACACTCCAACAATTATAAAAGAAAAACATGCTCGAACAACATCTATACAGCTAAAATGTTAACGCATCAAACTTGATGGTCACGTTATATAAAGTTTCCGTCGCCAAAGTCCTAAGAAATTTACGAGGATATCTCTAAATTAGTCCTAACATTTAAATCTGTAACGAATGGATATGAATAATTAAAAGAAAGAAACAAACCGTGTCCCAGATTTGAAGCTTAATAGGCTTATTGTCAATGGTAATCATCCTTGCTCCGAACTCAACACCGATGGTTAAATCGTGCACTGGCTGGAATCTCTTGTCCGTAAACTGCAGAAGAAGGCATGATTTCCCAACCCCTACAAAAATAAAATAAACACACACACAAAGATAATTAATTATAACCGTATATATACACACACACATATCTTCACCTCTTTTTTTTTTAGTGAATCTTCACCTCTATTCTGATAATAATAAACTAAATAAACCCCAAAAAGGGGCAAAGGGGGGTTTCAGAATCAGAGAAAAAATTGAGTATCGGACAGAATAGCATAGAATTTTGATTGCGAATTTGAATCAATAGCAATAAAAAGAAACAAGCAATTCGATCCAATAAATTGAAAAAAAATACACACAAAAAAGAAAAAGAAATCGAAGCAAGAGCGATGTTTTAGACGATTGATTTACCGGTATCGCCGATGATGATATACTTGAAGAGATACGCGTACGACATGTTCCTTCTTTTCTTCTATGAACAGTACAAATCAAAATTAGCAAGGAATTTACTGGATCGGCGGACACAGAATCAACGAGATCTTCCGTTCCCTCTCTCCCCCTTGTCTGTCAAATTGAAGAAGAAAAAGGACACGGAAAAATCGCAAAGAGGTTGAGATTTTTTCAGAAATCTTAAACGAGAAAGAAACAAGGATTGCTTGTGTAGGTTTATATATGTGTGTATATATATATATATACTTAAATGTGTATAATTGGGAAGTAAGGAAGACGAAAAGAAAGGGCAGAGGAGAAGAAAGAAGGAAGGAAAAGGCAAAGACAGAAAGTCAGAGAACGGAGAAATTGCGAAAAATGAGAATTTCTGAAAGCTAAAAAGAAAACGCTTACAACGAAGCAACTTGTTCTTCTGCGATCTCTCTCCTTTGTTTCCCAGCTGGCGCTTCTTCCTTCCCCCGATCACGTAATCAGAGCCCAGATTGGCCCATGATCAAGGTTATTGGGCCCACAACGATTGACCAGCCTGTTTTATTTTAAATAAAAATTTCATAACTTGTCCCTTTTTTTTTTTTTTTTAGAGTGAATTAATATCATTTTTTTTATATAAATATCACTTATATGTCTCTTTTTTAAAATTTTATATATTCAAAAGTCTAAAATTCTCTCTAATTAAATATTATCATGTATTTAAATTTTTATAACAAATTTTCTTGTTAAATTAGGGAAAAAAATATACACGTATATTTCTTATTTTAACATATTACATTAATATATTATCCTTATCACTTGAAGTATTAAAAAAAAGGAAATTAATGTCATTGAGTATCATTATCATTATGTATCATTAACTTAATGATATAACAATTATATAACTATAAGATATACAAAAAGACTTAATAAATACTATATTATTAATTTAATTATATATCACAACAAAAAAAAATCATTCACTTGAAGTCTTAAGAAATGAATATCATTGTGTATCATTATCATTACGTATTATTAACTTAATGATATATTTATTATATAACTAGTAAGACATATAAAAAGCTTAATAATAATGTGCCATTAATTTAATTACAACACTCTAATTCCAATTTGTCGGTAAGTCCAACTTGTTGATAAAAAATTTCATCTTTTTAGGAAATTTTAAAATCGTTATTTTAGATACTAAATTAAATTTAAGCAACAAACACCCTAATTCTAGAGTTTTTTTCAATATAATGATATTATAATCCGTTTGAAATCTTAAATATGTAGAGTATAATTATACTAAAAAAATAAATCAAAACTAACAACATCATTATTATGGTCATTAATGTCTTTATACATACACATTGGGACATATGAAGAATATTTATGAACTATAGACATATTTTAATTCTACAAATAAAAAAGGGCTACATATCTCATTAACCCTTTATTTATTTTTTTGTTTGTTTTTTATCTTCGTTAATGACCATAATAAACATATTCCCTTAAAGAAGTAATAATAATGAAAATCGGTCCTTTTATTGGCTAAAGAAAAAATAACGCGCCTTCTCTACTATTTTTAAGAGTAGTGTTAAGAACATCAACTCTAATCCCGACTTTTGAATATCAACTCATGTGGTTGTGAGTTGTTAATTTTTATTAGTAGATGCAATCTTTTAATTTTAAATTATATGCAGTTATTTAAATACCAACCAACACAAAAATGACAACTCACTACCACATAAGCTGGTACCTAAAGGTCAAAATTAGAGTTGATATATATATCATTACTCCTACTTTTAAATGAACAATGAAAAAATTATATATTTTACAATACTTTAAAAAAATTGTGTTTATTCATGACACATTTAAAAAATATTGTGTCACACTATTACTTATATTACATGTTTAAGTTGTGTCGTATTTAAACACATCTATTATTTACAAACATTAAGTTTCAAAATATGGCATTTGTGATAATTCCCTCTTTTCCCTCGAATTTACTAGCTTGAGGGCAAGCTTCTTTCTTTTGAAGTAAAAGTGTGCATTTTTTACACATGCGGATAAGTCTATGTATTATGGCCTTTAACCCAAAAAAGGGTCATCGCTTCAATTTTATTCACTTTCATTATTATGGTTGTTATTATTATTTTGGAATTGTGAATTGTGAGAAAATGCAAGTCAAGTACCAAAGATAGAATGTGTGATGTGAGAAAATGCTAAGCAAAGTTTGAATAAAACACTTATCTAGGCGAAAAAAAAAGTGAAGAAATTATAATAACATAGAATGTGTGCAGCCATTAGAAGAATCTAGTAAGAGTGGAGAAGCTAATCCAGCTTCTAGAATGCTAAATAATTACAATAATATCTAAAAGTGAATAAATCGATGATTGGAAGAATAATTGATAAATTGGCGCCTTAGAGTTTTTTTTTTTTTTTTTTTTAATAATAGTAAATAATCGGGTTTACAGGTGTTCTCTTGTCTTAGCCATTAAGCAAATATGTTCATGCAACGAACTCTTCTATAGGTGGTCCCAAAAAAAAGAGAGGGAAAATGTTTTTATATATCTATTTATAAACAACCAAACAACACCATTTTGTTATTTTGAGAATTCTAAAATACCCATTTGTGGAGCCCTATTTTCAACAAATTATATATGTATCTGTCAATTTTGTACATTTGTTATTTTGAAGAGATTTTTAATCAAATTTAACATTAAGAAACTTGCTAATAACTTATCTAGAAAGCTCCTCTTTTTTTTTTTTTTTTTTATAGGAAAAGAAGAGAGAGGCCAAGAATTGTACATTCAAAGATGGGACTTGACCCTTTAAATGCTGAGGCAAGCATAGGAAGGTCCATCATAGTCATAGATGTTGTACTTATCCAAAGCTTCTATGACCCAAGAAGCTAGCATTAAAAAACTTGAAAAATAGCAGAGACTGATTGTGTTTATATCACCAATATAACCTTACAGTTTACATTTATCAGCAACCAAATGAGTCAAATTCTTCATCATTTCAATAAGTCAAGGCCTTCTAATGCAATACCTACGGCAAAGGAAATGACAGTTTTGACAAAAGGTTCCCATCACATTATCTATGCAGCCAAAAATATTTTATCAAGAATGCTATTCACTTCTTACTTGAATTCCTCACTTGTTGAGTCTATTGAGCAAGACTTCGGTTTTGCACCGGTGTATGCTCCGAACTACCAGTTCCTCTTCCCAGAATTGGTATTCCGCAATTAGAACAATTGCTAAAGAAGTCAACTTTCTAAATAGCTCCACCAGAGTTGTACATGTTTAAAATCCAACAGGTCCAAACTGAGTGTTTTGATGGTAAACCCGCAAATTAATCACATACGTGACACAAGGAAAAGTTGAAAATATTTGTGTATAAATATTTTGTGTTTTAGTAAGAGAAGCAAACCTTAAAAGGAGATACAGTAAGGACATCACATTGGAGACTTTTCAAGGTGATGTTAAGAGATTCATCCTTTGGCAGCCGAGACAAAGACCCTAAAATAAATAGAAATTAATTGAAAATGTAAGTTTCAATGATAAAGGTTTTCTTCTTCTTCTTTAGCTAAAAGGTGCAATAAAGAAGGCAATAATATAATAGAAATACAAGCAAGGATACACAATATTTATAATAGCTCACTTTATTGTGACAATTACGTTTACTTTTAGCCTTTTCAAGTTTTTGTTATGATAAACAAGAATTTTACAACGGAATCACACATCTTAGGCCTCTTGGACACTCAGTATTTCTATCTTAGCTAATCCTTAAAACCGCATGCCAACTCTATTTGAAGGCTATAATTAGAATCTACGTTCCCCACAATATGTTATTGAGATGGAAAAAGTAGAAAAACTTTGCCTGAGCTGAAGGATAAGACTGCACAATCTCCAGTCCAGTTTGTCCCAGAAACTTCTTCAAAATACTCGATATCTGCCGGAGAGAACTTCCCAGACATCTCATCACTAACATTTGCTTTAACAGGATCTTTCAGACAAGGCCAGCTTCCTGCTCCTTGGCAATTGAAGACTCCTATAACTCCAGTCCATTTGTTCAAGTTCCATATCTTCAAAAGAATCCAGATATATTAATCTCATCAAAGAAAAAGAAAAAGAAAAAGAAAAAGAAAAAGAAAAGAAGTGTGCAAAATCCTTATGCAGGTAATGTGGAAGGTTGACATACTTGGTTCCAATATGTTATTATATGTAACCCAAAATCTTTTGGCAGAAAGGTAGGATCGCGGCGCTTGAAAAAACGCCGCGGCGATACAATTTGGGCCGCACCGCTCTGATTTGGCCTAAACGTAAATTTTGCGTTTTTAAGCGTTTTTGAGTTAATTTTGGTTAGGGTTTGAGTCCCCATACATATAAATACATCATATTCTCCATAGTTTAGTGTGAGTCACATCATAGAGTCATAAAAGGAGTCACAAAATATTATAGAGATCATAGTATTGAGAGTGATATAAAGAACTCAGTCTTGTGAGTTTGTGAGTGATTGCATGAGTAAATTTTTATATTTGAGCTCTTTAAACACTGTTGTAATTTTCGTTTTGTGATTAACGGATTGCTTTTCCACTATCTGTGGTTTTTTCACCCTTCATTAGGGTTTTTCCATGTAAAAATCTTATGTACAATTTTTTCAATATTTCTTGTTGCTTCTTGCTTTGATTTCTAACACCATCCATAACTGGATCATGAATAAACAATCACGTGATGGCCGTCCTGGGTATTTCGCTCTAAGAACTGACCCATCAGGAAGTACTAGCCTCTTACGCATCTCGAAATTATGGTGGCCTGGTTTATCACTGCTTTTTCCACAAAAAGTTATGTCGTAACAGATATGGTAAAGGAATTTGAAGCATTACAAAGGAGATAGTAGTGTATTGACAAAGCATAGGAATATTGTTCTCATGAGCTCATGACTTTCATGGCTATTATTACCGTTCCCTGACACAGACTCCGCAACCTCCCACGGCTCTGGCAGCAGCATGAAACTCAGCTGCATCGTGCAGAATTTAAAATGTTGTTAAATAAGTACATTAGTTATTTCTCAGCAAAAAAAAAAAAAGGGGTACTTCAGCTAACTGAAGTTAAGTAAGCAGACTAGTGGAATTAAGCAATTAAGACATTTAGGTCTCACATAGAACATGTCCCAATCTGGAACGACAACTTCTCCAAGAAATACGCCGTTGTATGCCACAGCAGCTATGTGGAACGTTTGCGTTGATGGGTTTTTAGGGTAGTAATCGTCCGATGCTCGTGTTATAGCGCTTCTTTTCGAACTGCAACACCAGTAAAAATAATTATGTCTACAATGTTTGACATGCTAAATAATCATATTTTATGATTTAAACAAGCACAAGTAATATACTGGTAAGCGGAGTCATTGCTTAAAGCCATGCAGCAAATTATGCTGTTGTCTTGAAAGTTGGTTGCTATGGACTTCTCAGGTGCCTGTTGGAACTGCTTTGCGAGAGAGACCTTCCTCTAGGCCAGTTGAAATGGTTTCCAATATGTTCTAAACATCAACCTTAACCCCATCCACATTCTGTGAAACAAGATATCTGTGAACATCATCCAGAAACTGATGTGCTTTTTCGGCATCAATTGCACCAATTCCGTACTTCTCCATGCAATCCATGGCTAAGTCTCTCATGTTTGCCAAATTCCCGGGTAACTGCACTGGGTCTGTCAACTTTGGGCTATATTTTTTAGTCCCCTGGGCATTTGGAACAAGTCCTCCCCAGTACCCCAATAGGGCATGCCACATATAAACGTACCTGACCACCAATGCTCTCCGGAACTTTGTGTTTTCCTTGATGCTGACTAACTGACCACCAAATCTTGCAGTTTTTCAACAAAATTATAAGGACATAATTTTATACGACCAGATACATTAGTTTCAAACCTTGTTACAATTATTTTCAAAATGTTGTTCTATTTCATTTGCGTATTCCAATCCACAGCCGAGCCAATCATAGAAGGGGTCATTTAGTTTGGCCCAATTTCTTCTCCAGTTGCCGTATCTTGTTTCTATTTGACTACAATCTCATCAACTGAGAACATGATGAACTGTTTAGGAATATAGTTGGAACTTGAAATTAAAACTTAAATATTATAGCATATAAAAGTAGCTTTATGTTATAGCGGGTAGAACGAATACATTTGAAAGAAATTGCACCAGATAGCATAATTTTAATTCTTAATATAAGCAACTAACACATGTTTAAAAAATATTAAAGTAAAGAGCATTTTTGGAATCTTGTATTCATTTTAAATATTTAAATTTTCAATTTTACCTTTTTTTTTACTTCTTCTCCTTTTTTCTTTTTGTTTTTTATTATCTCGTTGTTGTTTTGTATTTATCTCTATGTCATTCTATATAAAAATACATTTTCTTTTAATCTAAGTAGGCTATAAATCAAAAACTACTATATTTTATCTATTTATTCTCATTTTCAATTAATGATAGACTAATTCCCTTCTTCTTAAATTTTAATTTCATTTCTAAACAAAATCTTATTAGTTTCAAGTAAATTGTCAAACGAGGCCCACAACATACATGACATTTATTAAAAATAATAATAATAATGATAATAAGTTTAAAAAAAATCAAAAATAACATTTATGAAAAATCTGCATCTCAATCCGCTAGGTATTTTTCTTTAGTTTGGTATGCGACGAATATGGGCAGGGCAAGCACCTAAAGATGTCCATTAATTTTCTTTAAAAAAAAGGAGTAAACTGCATATATACTGCTATATGCCAAATGGTTGGGATATAAAACCAAAATTAAACCAAAACATAATTTAAAAAATGCAAAACCAAAACTTAGTTCTTTTCTCTTTAAAAAATAAACTAGTACTCATAAATCCCAACCAAAAAGTTTATTCATATTTGCCATTTTAGTTGGCAGTTTGGACGACAATAGGACTCCTGACGTAGTGCCTCCCATCAGTCCAGACAAACACTCCAAACTTATATCCTTTCAAACCATATCCCCTATCCGTTAGAGTAACTCTGAAGCTCTTCTCTTCACCGCGGCGCCTAAACTTCAATTTCTTGGGCTCAACAGACACCGAAACTCCGACTGGTTCGCGCACTTTGACAACGTAGATTCCTCGCCGTCCGACGTTCTTCACTGTCCGAGTCACTGTCACCGAGCGGGAGAGATTCGGGACCGTCACGGAAGGATAGTTCAAGTCCAAAACGGTGACGTTCTTGGAAGGACACTTGTAAGGCTCGTTGTTCAAGGCTTGAATCTGGGTCTGGTTGTAGCCGAGAGAGCAGAGGAAGTTGAGGTAGTCGTTGGTGCTCAAGTCGTAGACCAGACCGGGGTCCACGGCTCGGTTCGGTCGGATATGGCCGTTGCCGTAGTTAAACGGGTTCGCTTTTTCCTTTGCGGCGGTCTTCACTGGATAGCCTGTGCTGTCTCTCGATCTCGCTGTGCAAAAACCAAAAAAAAATAATAATTTTTTTAAGATTAAAAAAACGTAAGGAAAGATCAAATTTGGTGATGAATGAAATATTGATCATACCGGTAGTGACGATGGCGGAGCGAATTGCGGCGGGGGACCAGTCACGGTGGATCGCTTTGAGGAGGCCGACGACTCCGGAAACGTGAGGGCAGGACATGGACGTACCAGATTCGACGTTGAAAGGGAGCCGGCGGGTGTCGAAATCTACGCCAGTTGGGCTAACACCTTCGCTGAATGCAGCTATGATGCTCACTCCAGGAGCAGTGATATCAGGCTGGAGGATGCATGACGAAGATTGATAAAGCAAAATTGGGTTTGTTCGTTGGAATTTTTTGTTCGTTGGAATTTTGTGTATCAATTCCACACTTAAAATTAAATTAAATAAAATTACCTTGAGGATCTCGGGTGTGACAGTGTTGGGACCAACAGAAGAGAAAGATGCCATGGATGGAGCAGGCTTGGTGCCTAAGGCCGCAACTGGGGGCAAGAGAGTGGCTTGTGGATTTCTGTGATATAACGGGAAAAAATAATGGTTAACTAAACAGTGTGAGAAAAGTTTATAACTATTAGAGATAATTAAGGGAGGATTTAAAACATACTTTGTGGAATTGATGTAGTTAAGCAAAGTTTGGCCGTCCTCGTAAGAAAGATGCGATGCTGGGAGGAAATGGGGATCGGCGATGATCCCGTTCCCGCTTTCCTCGTCGTTGAAAAGTATCATCCCAACGGCCCCGGCCTTATAAGCATTTAGGCCCTTCTCAACTCTTGCAATTATACCCCTCATACAAACCAAGATCTTCCCCTTCACCTTGGCAGGATCAAGTGCACCTGCCTTGCACAAGAAGCTACAACCAAGACATGTAAAGACAGTGTCAAACTATTAGCATAAGAAGGTAAAATTAGGCCTTTTCTTAAATAAGGCGTCTAAACTGAAATCCCAAAAGGGTGGAAAAAAAGAAAAAAAAAAAGAGGCTATTATGAAACAAGATGTGTTTTATTTCTTACGCATCGTCATCGGAGGCATTAGCATTCTTAGCTTGTAAACCGGTGATTAGTGGGTAGAATTTCTGTTCCTTTAAAGCCGAGGAAAGACTTGTTCCCTTATGGCACAAAAAGCAAACATATAAATATATATTTAAAATGTTGAAACCCTAAAAAATTAGCAACGACGTGGGTAAATAAATAGATGTAGAAATTTAGGAGTGAAATACAACTTTAGGAATTAAAATGGCAAAACATAAGTTTTATAAAATTTTATAAAAAAAAAAGAAAGAAAGAAAACCTAAAGTCCGCGAAACATAGGTTTTATAAAAATTTTATATACAAAATTAAAAGAATTGAAAAAGTTTAGGAGACTATTAAAAAAACTAGTGGAACATGCAAAATTGAGAAGTTAACGTGTTAATTATTAGCGTAAAAAACTGTAAAATTGTAGGCAAATAAAAAATAAAAACGTAAAACGTACATTCAGTTGCAAACCATTTTTAAGCTGAACAAAAGCTTGAAACTCTCTGTCGACTGTGCTTGCTGCCACGGTGATAAACCAAGGTGCAACATTTGTGACACTCCCTGGATTTGGTCCATCGTTTCCAGCAGAGGCAACAATCACAATGCCCTTCTTCACGGCGTGGAAAGCCCCGATTGCCATACCATCTTCCCAATAACCGGCAGGACCTGCACCAAGTGACATAGAGATGACATCCACACCATCATGTATGGCCGTGTCAACGGCCTCCATGATATCGGCATCGAAGCACTCCGCGCCATCCACTGGGGGCCAGCAGACCTTGTAGGCCACCACGCGGGCTTTAGGGGCACCGCCCTTGGCCGTTCCGTTGCCGACGCCGAGAATGCTGGCTCCGGGGACAAAGTTACCACCAGCTGTGGATAGAGTGTGACTGCCATGACCGTCGTGGTCAAGTGGCGTCCGTTCGCTAGCGTTGAGCTTCGCTCCCAAGGCCTCGTAGCCTTTGCTGAAGTGCCTTGCTCCAATGAGCTTCCTAGTAAAGTCCAGAAAAAAAAAAAAGGATAATGGTGTTAACATTTACGTATCATAATATATATAAATATATATATATAAGAAATTTGATTAGATATGGTTTAGAGGAAAGCAGATACTAAGGATATAGGGGAGGAAAATGCTACGTAAATTAATAGACTAACCTGTTGCAAGGAAATTTATCCTCGCATCTTCCTTTCCACCTTGATGGAATGGGACCATAGCCTTCATCGTTGAAGCTTTTTGACGTGGGCCATACACCTAGCATGCACAAAAAATAAATACATAAATAAAAGGGTTAGGGCTGTTTTAGGTATAATCTGAATCGTTAAATCCATACGTTTATTAACCAAAAAAAAAAAAAAAACTTGTTCACTTATGAAAGATGTCATCCATATTATATGGACCGAAGAAAAACCATGATGTTGTCGCTGACGTAACTTAACTGTAATATTATAACCAAATATATTATAAAGATGTAGAGCTTTAATCCCAACCCAAATTAAAAAAATAAAAAAAAAGAACAAAACTGAGAAACCATGAAAAACAAAATTAAGTGTCGAATAAATTAAAGAGAGAATGTGTATATATATATATACCAGTGTCCAGATTTGCAATTATTATGTCTTTTCCGAAGTTGGCCTTCCTCCAAATAGAATGAGGAAGAACATGACCCTTTTGGTCTTCAAGCAACATGAAATTCCATGAATGTGTGGTGTGTAATTTCCTTCCCTTGTTTGGGAACACAGAATAAACTCCTTCGTGCCCTGAAATAATATTAGCCAGCAATAATTAGCATTCCACTAACATTAATATAAAATCATGTTAAGAAAATGGCTTAATGTTTATCACGTGGCGATCATTGACTGGTATAAGGGAATCGGACCATGCTAGCCGGGAAGCAGGGGAATACTAATGAGGGAAATTAATTATAAGGACTAATTAATATGCAATTAACAAGTTAATTCTCTAGTCTTTCTTGATGATTATTCTTATAACATCAAATACTAAAACATATACTTTTTTTCCTTACAATAGTTTCACATTATAATGAGAAATTAATTAACTAAAATCTGAATTCTTACTAGCAATTTCGGCCGCCTCGTCCTCTTCAAGTAAAGCGCCAAAAGCATTGATATAGTTCTTTATCGATGTAAATATTGATTCTTTTGCCTTATCTTTGCTGCATGCATGATAAAAAAAAATTAAAAAAAGAAGAGAGAGAGAACTTATTGGAACAGGAAAAAAAGAAAAAAAAAAGCATGAAAAAAGAAAAAAAAAGAGTACAAAATCATATGTAATATACCTTCCTAAAAAGGATCCAAGGAATTCATAATGACTTTCAACTACACGATCACGATCCGCATCTGTGATTTCAGGACCATGATCATGTCTTCCCAAGTACACCACATAAGGCTTTTGGCATCATAAACAAGAAAAACAACGTTAGTGAAATTGTATCGTCATAAAAAAAATAAAAAACAACGTTAGTAAAATTGTATAAACTTAAATAACAAAAAACTAGTCGTGATATACACGAGTTTCAGTGACTTAGGGGAAAAAAAAAGAAAAAGAAAGGAGAATTCATATATCGTTTCGGATACCTTTTTTGCTGCAAGAGCTGGAATGAGGAGGAGAGAGAAAAGAAGGAGAAACTGGACGATAGTTGAAGGCTTTAGAAGCCCCATTCTCTGTGATTTTGGTGAAGCCCTATTGAACACCAACAGAGAAAATTAATTTTTGAAGAATCAATTATAAGAGCCTTAGTGTATAAAAATATGCTTATAATCTATGTACGTATATATAGGCCTTTTCTCTCAGAATCCCATATAAATATTGGGTGATAATCCTTTAAAAAAAATCTTTATCGTATCAGACTCAAAATAGTAACGATTTTCAAAACGAAAATATCCTAAAGACTATATTTGTATTTAATTATACGATTACATGATGGATCTTCGAATTCAAAAATAAATAATAATAATAATGGTCATCTTGGAAAAGATAACAACCAAAAATCACCATTTGATCCCATGCACTTTGATTTGGTTTATTTGGGTTTAACTAATTTAAATTTTAAAATTCTAGATAGTGCCCAATTTAATTTGCTTTTAAAAAATTACCTCTGGGATTTTATTAAGGTAATATTTTTTTTAGCACTAATAAAAAAATATAAATAGCAGTCCTCAAAATCTATATATATAACATTAGTTTTTATTATTTTTTTCCAGGAGTAGTTTTGATTATTTTTTAAAAAGTACAACATAAATTTTAGCTAGAATTAAACTGAATCGCATGTTTATAAGAGTGAAATTGAAATATAACTATTTTTTAGAATATTTCAGGAAATAAACAAAAAATAGAATATTTTAGAAAAAAATTGTAATCAATCTAATACTCATTCAAATAATTTTGTAGCATAATAATTAGTGTGTAATTAGTTTGTAACTCCTTAAAAAAATAATTAGTATCATAGTTTTTTTTTTTTTTTTACTTCTAGACTTCTAAAAAATAGTGATACTCTAATTCATAGTGCCACGTAGTTTGATTTTTACTAAGAAAAAATTATGTTTAATCATAGACATTGTACGCTTTGCGGCTGGGCTTTTTTTTTTTTCCCAAGCGTTGTTGGCGTGCTCTCGCTAGAGGAGGAGGATTTTCTATGCTAAAAAATCACGCCCAAAAATCCATACTAGGTGAAGAGTCCGAATCTTTACATTTTAAGTAAAAAAAATCAATTAAGTAAAAAAAATCAGAAATAAGTTGATTTGATTATATATATATATATATATATATATATATATATATCACTATCACTTTAGATTGCACAACGGTCGTCTGGTGGATTTTAGATGGGATAATGCAGTTTTGAAAATCAATTGTTTGAGAAAACGTCAAATCTGAGGCGGGAGATTTAGATGGTAGGAAATTTAATTTTCTATATTAGGCAAATTATTAAGAAATCATATTTTTTATATTGGGCAACATATAATTCTTAATCAATTATAAAAGCTATTTAATATGGGTTAAATTTTGGTGATCTTAATTAACGTTAAAAACCCATTAATTACAGAAATTGATATGGAGTAAATTAAGTAGATACCATTTAGGGGATTATGGGAACTTTATATGAAGATTTTTTCTGGTTATGGTCTCCGATATACTAAAACAGTTTTTTCAGTCTCTTTTCTCCCCATCAGGAAAAGAAACGATAGTCCCTTCAGTAATTGAAGCGTTTTGGTTGAGGAAGATCACAAACCACCGGTTCCTCTATTTGAACAAATAATCTGGCATGATATAGATCCTAGGCCTAGTGGTATATTTGTTCTAGGATAATTCTATATAGAATATAGTTAATTTTGTCAGTTTCAACATTAGACTTCTTGGTCTTTGTTACAACTTAAAAAAGCTTAGAAAATGTAAAAAAAAAAAAACTATTGCCTTGTTTGTTTTTGTTCTTAAAATTTTTAAAAATATTTTCATATCTTTTTTGAGCTAAAAATTTTAAAAACACTCTCAGCATGCTTCTTAAAAAATTCTTATTTTTCAAAACAAAACATTTTCACTTATTTTGAAAACAATACTAAACTGCCCCTACATATTGCCCCTACATATATCTTTTTTTTTTTTAAACTTAAAAGTATTTTACTAGGTAAATAATTTACTACAAGTAAAATTCCTCTTTCTTAAAAAAAAAGTATATATTTAAAGATGATTTTGTTGTTTTATTTGTGTTACTATTTTTTAGACTAAACAAAGATTATCAAACATATAGAGCCCGACTTCGTATTTGTTATGAATTCATGAGAGTAAAGTCAATACTCAACGACAAAAATAGTTAATAATACTTGCAAAGATGTCAACGCACGTAACGTAAAAAATTAAAAAACCCAAAAAACCATAAATCATAAATTATAGCGTGACGGAACTTTTTAGCATTGTTAAAACAACAACGCATATAAATTTCTTGAAACAACAATGACAAAAACGATAACATCTAAGATGAACAACAACTTCGTAAACAGACGACAATATATTGCATTAAAGGCATAATGTTGATCTTCACTGGACAACAGAGCCACCAGAAGTGAATAACTTGAGAAAAGCGTTTGATTTATCAAAAGACGGTGAAATCTTTTTTTTTTTATAAGTCTACCAAAAATTCCGATTAATGTATCTTACTAAATTACCATCTTACAGAAACGACAACTTTACGGGGAGAAAATATTTTCAGAATAAAACCGAACATCATCAGCGACAGCATTTATCAAAAACGACATAGCTGTTAAAAGGACAAATGACTAATTAGTATAAATTTTTAAGACTACACATAGTAAGGGCAAATATATATAAACGACAGCTACTAAAGAACCTCAACATTTTCGGAAACGACAACGTATTTCTAAAAACGGCTCATCCTGTGGGAAGGAAAAAATTAACACAAACGACATTTACAATGGAAAACGACAATCTCCTAAGAAGGGCAAGGTGTAAGTTGACACCGTAGATGAAATTTTGTTACCAACTGGTATCCCATAAGCGACAAGTGTTCACAAATCCCTTAAAGAAATTATGAAACTATATGACTGGTTTTATTTGCCGGTTTGAATAGAAAATTTGCATAAAAATTTAAGTTTTTATAAAACAAAAATACAACGACAAAATGGTTTGTAATGTAATTATATGAAACTAGTCATTGAAAACAACAATCGATACATACATATATATATATATATATATATATAATAATTACTTTAAAGCCATAAATTGCTCTAGTTAAACGACAATATAGGTTAAACGTAAAAGTACTATTAAAAACCACAACTACTCAAAACATAAAGATTTAATTCAATTTTTTTTTCCCAAAAAAAATGGCATATACACCTATATGACAAATGGTTGAGCATTAAATTAAAATCAAACTAAACCAAAACCTAAGCCTATACTAAGAAATAAACCTATGCAAAGCCAAAAATCCTATAGTAGATATGGTGGCTCAACCAAAAAGACTCGTAAGGCTGTTACGATCATGACTCCTTGGGGGGAGTTATTTGGACGACAATTGGACTCCTCACATCGTGCTTTACATCACTCCAAACAAACCCTCCATAGCGGTATCCTTCAAAACCATATTAGTTATCCTTGATAGTAACTCTGAAACTCTTCTCTTCACCAACGTGCTCAAACTTCAATCTCTTGGGCTCAACAGACACCGAAACTTCGACCGGTTTACGAACTCTGACATTGTAGGTTCCCGGGGTTCCGACGTTCTTCAACATCCGGGTCACGGTCACGGAGCCATTGAGATCCGGAACCGTCACGGAAGGATAGTTGAAATCCAAAACTGTAACGTTCTTTGACGGACGCTTAAAAGGCTCGTCGTTCAAGGCTTTGAACAGGGTCTGGTTGTAGCCGAGAGAGCAGAGGAATGTGAGGTAGGCGTTGGTGGTCACGTCGTGGACCAGACCGGGGTCCATGGCTTGGTTCAGCCGGATATGGCCGCGGCCGTAGTCAAATGGCATCGCTTTTCGATATTAGGTTGTCTGGGTAACATTGCCTGTGTTATCTCTCGTTCTCGCTGTTAAGAAAGGAAAAAAAAAATGTTAATTTTTTCTGAAAGAAAATTGCAAGAAAATTATGAAGATTGTCATGTAATGATACCGGTCGTGACAAAAGCCGGTGGAGCGTCTTGAGGAGGCCGACGACTCCGGCAACGCGAGGGCACGACATGGACGTGCCAGATAAGACGTTGAAAGAGGCCTTGCGTGTGTCGCTCAAATAGCCACTTGGGCTAATATCTTCAGCATACGCAGCAAAGATGTTCACTCCAGGAGAGCTGGAGAAATTGAGTCAATAATTATAAGCATCAAAAGGTTAGGGAATTGGGTTTTGTTTTGGTGGAATTTTGTAGTAACAATTACCAAGACTTGAAATAGATTAAATTAGTTAAACTAATGAAATTAACTTAAGGATCTCGGGGGTAATAGTGTTGGGACCAACAGGAGAAAAATGCCGTAACTGGAGCAGGCGTATTGTCTATGAGTGTGTCTGGGGGCGAAAGAGTGGCCTATGGATTTCTGTATGATATAACAAATAAAAATTAATGGTTAAACAAAGTGCACGACTATCTCCAATGTTATATTTGGCACAAAAAGAGTAAAAATGACATATTTAACATGCTATTGTAATGATTAAAAAAAAGTCATGGCATTAATCAATATAAATCAGTTACCAAAATTATGTATAATATACATTAAATTTAACGTAAAAAAAAAGCATTGTATTATGAAACAGAAACATACTCTGCAGAAGCAATGTATGCAAATACAGACAAAGAGACGATGTAAGAGAGATGTGACGTTGGTAGGTAATATGGTTCGGGAGTTACGTATTCGTTTCCGTGGAGAATGCTGTTGCAAACTGTCATCGCACGGCTCCTGCTTGAGCAGCATATTCGCCCATCCTTTGTTTTATAGAGCGTCGGCCCACTCACAAGCCAAGATCTTCCCCTTCACCTTGGCAGGATCCAGTGCACTAGAAGCACACATCATTCTATATATTAATTTTTTTAGGGTAAATAATATGTATCAATTGCGGACTGGGAGGATTAAACTAATGAAGAATAAAATAGAAGGTAACCTGTTGCAAGTAAATCCATCCTCAAATTTCTCGCACCCTGCTTTCCACCTTGATGGAATGGGTCCATAGCCTTCATCGTGGAACCTTTTTGACATGGCCAAACACCAATATTCGCGTAAAAATAAATAAATAAATAAATAAATTGAACGTATAAATAAATTTTATTTTGTTCATTTTATAAAAATCACTAAGTTATTTTAGTTTTTTGAAGAACGTTACAATTTTAGTGCTCCAACAAAATGAAATGAAAAATGATGTCGTTTTATATACCAGTGTCGATATTTCCAATAATTGTGTCTTCTCCAATTCTGGCCTTCACCCAAATAGAATCAGGATTCATCATGAAACCCCATGAACGTGTGGTATGTAATTTCAATGCTCGGTCTTTGAATACCGACACAACTTCTGCAATTTTCCCAGTAATGTTCAAATACTAAGATAATTTTCACAAAATATAATGTGCAATTAACTAATTAATTAAAATCTGAATTAATTTTAATTACTAGCAATTTGGGCTGCTTCTTTTTCCTCAAGTAAAGCGGCAAAACCATTGATATCCCTATCGTACGAGATGAATATGGATTCTTTGGCCTTCTCTTTGCTGCCATGCATGATATCAAAATAATAAACTGCACTTAGAAGAGAAATGAAAAAAAAAAAGGAAGAAAAAATTACAAAATATAATAATAATATTATTATACCTTCCGAGAAAAGAAGCAATCAAGATCAGCTTCTGTGACTTCAGGTCCATTTGTATGTGATCCCAGGTACACTACGTACGGTTTTTTGCACAATAAACAATGCATAGTAGAGTAACATTCGTATATATACTTTTTTTGTTGCAAGAGGAGAGAAAAAGGAGAAAAATTGGACGACGATGGAAGGGTTTAGAAGTCCCATTTATTACACTAACTTCTTTCTAAACTGATCACCAAGGTCCAACGAACACCAAAAAAGCTTAGAAGAATGAGCCAGCTTATGAAGCACATATAGGGCTTTTCTCTCATTCAAATACAAATGCTTTAAAACAAAAAAAAATGGCGGTTTAGATATTCAGTTGTAGCTAGTTGCAAAAAAGACCCTTCCTCTGAAAAAAAAAAAAAAATTGTACGAAATGTATCGAGACACTTATAAAGGCCAATACTTTACTATTTTAAATAAGTAAAAATCAATTTATTTGTTGCCTAGTTCAAAAATCAGTAAATAAAAATGAAATGAAAATCTGGTACACTTTGCTAATTAAAGCCAAACCTCAGCGTATAGAATATATGCTTATCACATATGTGCGTACCAAAGATCAATAAAATTTGTAGGAAAACAGATTCATGGAATCTGATGTTTTGAAAATTAGTTTACAATCTTTTCAAATTTACATAATCTAAAATCACTATTCCCAAGTTCAAAAAAATCAGGCGCCTCCTTGCGTTGTCTTTTAATTGAACTGAAGGTGAGCAAAACAAAAAAAGATAATTTTTTAGTTTTTTTTTGGGCAAACGAAGGAGATTATAATATATAATATGATACACACACGCGCACGCGCACGCGCGCACACAATGCTAGCTATGAGAGGTTATAAAAATAATATTAGCTCAGAGATTTTATCAAGGTAATTTTTAGCACTAATAAAAAACATAAATAGCTAGTAATTTTTAAAGAAAAAAAAAATTTTCCCAGTGGAGAGGCTTTTTAATGTTAGAATTCATCCTTGTTCTTTTGAAAAAAAGTATGGCATGATAATTTTTAAAAGGGAATATTTTTTTAAGGTGGGCGTGTAATACGTATTTTTTAAAAGTTAAATTACAAAGACACTCCCATGTATTTTATCTAAATTGTAGAGACATCATTTGGACTAAAACTAATCACACTGACGTCCCCTAATTGTTTAAAAAATTACAAAAAGATCTCCTCTATTAATGGACCATGAGTTGACCGTTGATTGTGTTCAAAATGCCAAATATACTCATCCATCCAGTAAAAACATTATAAGAAAATAGTTTACTTTTCATAAAAATTTCAAAATACTAAACAAAATAAAAAAACAAATATTTTTTAATAAAAATAAGATATATAAAATTTAAAAATTATTAAGAAACCAAAAAAACTAGAAAATAAACTTTCCCTCCCCCTCTCTCGATGGTCACTAACGCAGTTCGGGTGGGGGTAGGCGAGGAAAGGGTGAGATGGTGACAGAGAGGATGGCCCTGTGTCACGCCCCGGAGTACAAGAAGTAATGTTGTAGGTTAATTAAGTTAATTAAATACAAATTTTAATTAAGACATGAGTTTAAGAATTAAGAAAATATTAATGAAAATGTGAATATTTTAAAACCTTTTCACAGCAAGTAAATATAATAATCAAACCATTAAAAATAACAAGGTAAACAATAAAAGAATAATAATAAAAATAGGAGAAGAAACGAGAATGGATCCCATTGACCCACAATTTATGCACACACATCGTACTGACAATATTAAAAATACAACCACAGTACTCTCTGTACAATTTATTTCTTGTTAGTACATGAAAGATACATGGAATGAACACTCCTAGTAGATAATTGATTATTTATAAATTTTATTTTTATTTGTTAGTTGAATTTTTATTTTGGCTAAAGCTGCGCAGCTGTATTTTTACTTATTCTATGAGCATTAATTTAATTTTGTATATTTTTATTTAAATTTTCTATGTGTATTTTATCTTTTTATTTTCTTATTAAAGACTCGAGGGCAACTTTGATTTATTTCTATAATTTTATGGGCTCAACTATAGTTTTAAAATAATTTTTTCTTTTGAAATCTTCAAAATATTTCTTTTAATTTTGTCACTAGCCTTGATTTTGGGTTGTGGCAGAGCAAGTGCCGGCTAGGGTTGAGTGGGGTGGGCAGAAGATCGGAGGGACGTCGACGAGTGGGGGTCACAGGGTGGGTGGGTGGATGGAAGCTAATTGGGGGCTTTTTTTTGCTCTGAAGTTGGTTAGGGCTTATTTGTATGTGTTGCTTTCTCAGTTTTTTTTTTTCTTTAAATCAATGGATTGGATTTGATTTGATTTTGTAGATTAATAGTTGAGATTAAACATGGTATTTTTGCTATTTCAAATAAAAAAATTAGAAAAGTTAAATATCAAGGGTGTTAGTTTTAGTTTGGGGGGTGTTTCTATAACATAATTTGCGTAAAATACAGAGAGTATCAGTATAATTTATCATTTTTTAAAAATACTTTTGTCTTTAAAAGTAATTATATTAATAGGTATTTAGTAAAAAGAAATTATAGTAAAAAGGACAGTGTGAAAAATAAAGTAATTTTATTAATAGGTAATTTAGTCATCAGAAATTGTAGTAAAAAGGATAGTGTGAAAAATAAAACACGGCTTGTCGGTGACTTAATGGACACGCCCTTCAAAAAATTGTATGCATTACTAGTTTAGTTCAAAATTTTAATTTTAAGTCAAGCATCTCTAAGCAAATTTTATAGCCTTGTTACTGTTTTAAATTTATATGAATTCCATTGTATGCCTCGTAGCGAACTAATTAGACGTCTTTTGACCCCCATGCACATATTGATTACGTTATCTTTGGGGTAATTTTAGATGGTTATAGATTTCCAGGGAAAAAAATGAAAAATAAATAAATAAATTCCATTGATCTCATACAAAGATGGATTAGAACTTATCTTTTGGGTTAAGGGCATTCTAATTAGGGGAGCGATTGGGGGATCGCAGGGAAACGACAACATTTTACTGGCGTCTCCTATTATGACGATAGCGTGAAACGCCAATTAGGGAAACCGCAATAGTATGAAACGACAACATTTTACTTGACGTCTCCTGTAGTAACAATTTTGAAAACTCGACAATAACTTAGGAAAGCCGCAAAATGTATAAATTTCTTATGAACAATTACGCATATTCCAAACAAGAACGTAAGAAAAAAGGAAGTTAAAGCTACAAAATACCTTATTAACGACAGCGTTTCCTTAAAGCCATAAAATACCTTATTAACTACAGCGTATCTTATAGATGATCACCCTACAATGAACGACAATAATTTTCCAAACAATACGATATGAGCAAAAACAACCAAAAGTTTCTTAACAAAATGACCACCGCAGAGAAATGGACAACTTTATGTATAAAGACAGTCACTTAACACAATTGTGCAAAAAAAAAAAAAAAAGATCAATGCTTAACACTAGCAGAAAATAAAGGCTTTACTCACATATGTGTAGGCAAGACTTTCACGAAAAATGTTTTAAATGTTTTACGTATAGATTGCAAAAGTGTCAAAATTTGTAGGTAATGTTGTATGCAAAACGATTTTTACTATATTCTTTTATGTGTAGATAAATAATAGTTTCATAAAAATTAATATGTGGGAAATTAGTATGTGCAAAACGATTTTTACCTATATGTACGTGATAGTCTTATAAAAATTACTATGTGGGAAATTTAGCCTGATGTGGGAGATGATGTAGAAGATGAAGTGTAATCTGACAAATCAACCTTAAATTGCTTATGTGCAATGACTTTAAAAAAAAAAGGGTCAGGGCAACAAAAATTGTGGAACGAAAACGACCCAACTCTTCAACACGGAAACATTGCCTAAAACGACATTGAATTTAAAAATCAGCAACTATTTGGAAACGACACCATGCAATATTCAACGGGCACATTGTTGGCGAAGGATAACAGTACTTATAAACGAGAGCTACCTAAAACAACAACACTTTACTTGAACGACAATATAATGCACAAGCTACAACAGTACCCTTAAACACCACTGTTTCCTTAAAATGACACGCATTAGGGTCGGTAATTTCGGACATGACACGACGATAGGATACGAAAACAACACGAGATAAACTTGTTTGAAACACACGTTTATTAATTGGGCTAGAAATGGATTAGCAAGAATAACACGAATATAACGAGTTGGATTCACGCCAACATGTTTAACACGCTTTAACACGCTTTATTAGATGGGCCATAAACGAGCCAACACGACATGGCACGAACCATCCTGTTTACGACACACATACAAAACATAAAAAATTTTAGATTTTAAATCTGAAATATTAGTCAAGCCCAAGCCCAACCCCCTTTCACCACTTAGAGTTTCTCACTCTCCTATTACGCCTCAGCTTCTCATAGTTGCCCTTGCCCAATGGCCACTCTCCTATTAAGCCTCAGCTTTAGCTTCTTAGATTCAGCCGCTTCCTTCTTCTTCCTTTTTCTTTTACTTCTTCTTCTTCATTTTTCCTTCTTATGTTTCCTTCTTCCTTCTTCTATTTCTTCTTCTTCTTCACCATCTACATCACACCTTTTTTTCTTTTCTTCTCCTTCTTCAGCAGCCGTTGACTTCTGACCTGTGACGACCTGCCTTTTCGGCCGTCACTTAACTTACTTGAAACATTATTACTTGTTACAGTAATCTTACTTACTTAGTAAGAAAATACTAAATTACAAAAAAATTTTCTTAAACATTTAACATTCTTTAAAACGTAATTAAAGCTGTTGCGACCCTTGTCGCTATTCCTGTTGAGACCTCGCTCAATATTTGCCTTAAAAACCATTTCAAATCCTTTCTTAAAACTACTAAGAAACATTTATTAAAACAGAACTTAAAACATCATTTCATAATTGTATAATACATTTAGTACAATGTATCTTAAAACCTTTGAAAATATTTTTTAAAAACTCTGATTTTCTTAAAAACCTTGAAAACACTACATTAAATAGTGTAAAACCTTTTCTTTGCTTCGCGGAAGCAAACTGTAGTGGTATCCATTTGTACATCTTCGCATCTGTCCTTCCGCAGCACCCGGCTCCTCAACGGGTCCTACTGGTTACCCATATGGCTACCTACAGCATGAAAAACTTTTAATGAGCTTACGCTCAGTAAGTTTAAACATAAACTCACAAATCGTTTAAACATACTTTAAAACTTTTCTCATAAAAACCTTTTTCTTAAAACGTTCCTCATAAACGTTTTTCACAAACACTTTTCATAAAACGTTTCTCATAAATATTTTTCATAAAACATTTATAAAACGTTTTTTCATAAACGTTTCCTTATAAATGTTTTTCATAACACATTGTTTATAAACCTTTATTGAAAACATGAAAATGTATTCCATAAACATTTATCATAAATCATTCCTCAGAATGTTTTTCATAATATACAAATGTTTTTTATAAACATTCAACATAAAACTTTTCTCAATATATTTTTCATAAGCATTTAACATACAACTTTGTAATAGGGAATACAAGCAAACTCATAACGCATGATTCTAATTATGCTCAATTATGTATCTTTAATTATGAGCATTTTATGAACACTATTTTCTTACCTTAACTTACTATTCTCATTTCTTAACTTTCTTTATCTTGCTTTCACTTTTCTTACCTTACTTTAGTGTTCATACCAACTCATTAATCATGAGATCATAAACATAGTGCTTCCCTTGCGGAAGACTTGTGACCATCAATCACGTGGTCAAGTACCTCACACCTTGGAGGTCAAACTTTAACTTTACTTTCATTACCTCATAACACAGAGGCTGGTACGACACTTTCCCTTTATCTTTACATTACCCTCTTATTAACTTTCGTGAGCATGTTACATGCAGTCACATCATATGCAAACATAGTTGCAATTTATACTTGTATTGTAAAATTTATTTCATAACAAATGCAACTTAATGCATAATAAATGCAACTCATTACGTAACAAATGCGTCATGTAATGCAACCACCTTTTACAAGTCATAACATGTACTCTAACATTTATTACATAACATATGCAACATGTAATGTAATCACATTTTGCAAACCACAACTTTTATTTTGAAACTTAACTAAATGCATAACAAATGCATCATAAAGCTTATAACTTTATTTATGAAATATTATGCATTGTCAAAAATGCAAAACATAGTTTAAATACTTTCTGAATCATAACTTGAACTTTTAAAAGCATTATGCATATCCATATACAAGTATACTTTAAACATAGTCCTTGCAAATTCATTGCAAACCTCTTTTTGAATCTTTAAAACTTTTGCATAATAAATGCAAATATTCTTTAAAAGAAGCTTGCATAATAATTGTAAGCTCATTTATAAACATATACTATTAAAAATCATTTACTTCATGCTGTAGGTGAGGTCTGAACTTATCCGTACTATGTTGTAGCATACTCTATTCCTTTCCTGTCTCGTTCCTTTCCCGTCCATTAGTCGGCTTCTATGTCCTGATCATACGACAGTCGACTCATTAATAATCTTTTTATTTATCAATCCACTCGATTGATAATAAAACGTAAACGTTAAACATCCTTATTAAAACTCTCATCACACATGACGGTCACGTTACTTAACGTATTACAAAATATTTTTTGTCTAAGAATGTTATGCTAAATCAGAGTGTTCGGCTCCGTTCTAGCCATTTTCGTAAAAATGACAATTTTACCTTTGGTGGGTTTTTTGTCCATTTCGTGACTTAACAACACTCATTACTTAACTTAACATTCCCTTACATACATAATATGAAAAAATTACCATTAAGAAACGTTTCCTGACATCGGGCGTTTCGGGTCCATTTTGGTCATTTTTCATAAATGACCATTTTGCCCTTCGTGTCATTTTTCTTTATTTTTTCCTTGACTGAACTTTAAATCCTTAAAACTTAGCATCCATAACAATGCATTTTAATACAGTTCATACTATACGCGAGATTGGTACTTACTTGGACTCCGGGCTAAGCGGGTCCGGTTGTACCTCGCTGTATCCACAGTATATGAAACATCCTTTGCAGTGCTCCTCGAGCTATCATACATGGCTATGAATGCTTCATGGAGATCCTACATTCTTTAACATGTCATTTTGGACTTCGATAATGCAGTTTGAATCGCCTCGATCTACGTGCAATTGGTACTAGACAATTTTCACCGAAGTGGAATTAGCTCAAACGGAGGTCACCATTGCATTCAGAGAGTCAAAACAAGTCAGGAGGCGGTCTCGGATCGTCGATTGGAGGTCCAGATCGTAAAATCCTAAAACGACCTTCGACCGACCGTTGACCGCTACCAGCGTCAAACGGCCCCGTTGGTGGCTGGGCTTGAGCCTACCCCTCTTAAATCGACCCTCCTGAGTCCATTTTTGAGGTCAATTTCTTCCAATTTTGCCTCCATTTGCTCCAATTGAAGCTACCTTCGACGGCGAGATAGGGCCATTTCGATCCCAGCTTTCTGGCGATGATGCCGTGAAATTGACTTGGGGAAAAGCTTCCCCAGGTCCCTCTGAGCAGTTCCCCCATTGTGGGGCTGCTCAACACCACCTAGAACGGCGGTCCCACCTCCACCACGGCGACGTTCCAAGGCAAAGGTCGTTCTCCGCCTTCCCGTGGTGGTTTCGTGCAATTGAGGGGCTGAATGTGCTCCTCTCACTCCTCTGAGTGTGGTGGTGCCCTTAATTTGGCACAATTTGAGTTGAAATGACAAACCCGAGCTTCTCACTGTGACGGTGGCGGGCATTGGTCGTTCTCCAGCCGACGGCTCTGCTACTGTGCAATTGAGTGGGGGCTTTTGATGGCCATCCCCCTCTGAGTCGTTTGGCACCGGTGGTGTGCCTCACCGCCGTCGGAGATGGCAGCTCCGACGGTGGTGCCACGACGGAGATAGGGCGGCTCCGACGAGGCGTTTCTAGCCAAATTCAAGCTGGAAAAAAGATGCCATCGTGCTCCTCTCCTCACACTGAGTCCATAGACACCAAAATCACTTCGATTGGTGGTCGTACGACGAAGATATCAGCTCGAAAAAATTTGGGTCTCACCGCCACTTTGGGCGGCGCGTGAGCCCTCCTCTGGCGGTGTTTTGAGCTGTTCAGCACACCGTTGAGCTCAACTCATCGAGAGCTTTCTAACGGCGTAAGAGGTGTCAAAAACGGAGCTCGAAATCTCAAACTGATTTTGAGGAGAGATAAAATATAGAGAAAGAAAGTGTAGATAAACATCTGAATTTTCCTTCTTTTTTTTTCTTTTTCTCTCTCTTTACTTTATATAAAAATTTTATGGTCTACGCAGTCCAATCCTGCATTGTGTAACCTTAAGCAGTTCAATTCTTACACTGCATTACTTTTACAGTGTAATTTTCATGCTGCATAATTTCATCAGTGTATTTCCTTACACTCTATTATTTTAATACCATATAATTTTCATGTTATTATATAGTCTTTTCCCTTACATTGCATTTTCCATCTCAATATAATCTTCGATTTAATGCATTTTCAATGCATCGAAAATTTCAGGTTGTTACATGACCACCTCAGACTTTTAGGTATTTTGTGACCTCTATATTATTTTAACTAAGTATTTTTTTTTAATTTTCTCTTTACCGAATATGCAATTTATCCTTTTTTTATGTTTGGTTGAATATGCAGCTTGGTGTGATTTGTTATGGTTTGATATGAAATTTGTGCTCTCCGTCATTTGATATTTTTCTTCTTCTTCTTATGGGTTTATTTTATAAAATGATCGGGCTTCATGAGTGAATGTCTCACACTAGTCTTAGTTTTTTTTCATATATGTTTTATTGAATTTAGGGGCCTTACCACTGAGCTACACATGCCATTATTGAGCTTATAGCGCTCATATATGTTTTATTGAATTTGGGGGCCTTACCACTAAGCTACACGTGCCATTGTTGAGCTTATAACATACATATATGAATTTTGTCAAGTTGTGAATGGATTCTCTTAACAAATTTACACTTTCTAGTTTAGTGGGAAGAGAATGGTGTCAATTGGCAATGAAGAATCCATCCATAAAAGTAACATGGATATTGTAATACACTATAGGATTTTCTATTGTAAAAATGAATTTTACATGCCAGTTTGTGTGAAGGTCATTTCTATTAGATTACATAAATCTAGAAATTCATTTAAAAAATAGAAAAATTTGGGGAGAAATCAGTTGTATAAAGAGATTATTAGTAAGATATTCTCTCTCTTTTTATTATTAGTAAGATATTCTCCCTTTTTTTTCTTTAAGAAAGGTAAGATATTCTCTTTATTTTATTAAACGATTCCAATTGATAGCCTAATCCTACGGTAGAAAAGCTAATTGGTGTTATTTCATTCTTAATTGATTATTAATTTTTGCTCTCTTTTTTTAGATGAAAGCTTTTACAGATGAAGGTCTTCAAGTGAATCTAAAGTCAGAAAGTGGCACCGTTGCTATCGATGAGCCTACTAATATGCTTAATGCATTAGACGAGGAGAGTGAGAATGAAGTTGTTTCCATGGATCCATCAAACCCCAAACGCAAAAGGAGGCTTACGTCTATTGTATGGTCATATTTTGAAAAGCTTCTGGTGGATACGGATGGGATTCCTAAAGCCAAATGTATGGAGTAAGGTGTGCTATATAAAGTGAAAAGCAAGAATGGGACTAGAAGTGTGCTGCGTCACATGGAAACATGTCAACGTAGAGACACACGAGATGTCGGCTAACTATTGCTATCGCAAGATAAATAGTCCATGGCATTGAGTGCAAAGACGTTTGATCCTGAACACTTTCATGAATTAATAACAACAACAATCATTTTGCGTGATCTTCCATTTTCCTTGTCAAATATGAAGGTATTAGAGCGACTTATCAATATTTGCATCTTGAAATCAATTTGGTGTTTAGAAATACTTTAAAGGCAGACGTGTTAAGAATGTTTCTTGGGAACAAGTAAGAATCAAGTCCATGTTGGAGTTGAACCCTGTTAGAATTTGCCTCACTTCTAACATGTGACTTCCATAGTCACATATAGGTATTTGAAATTGACTGCCCTTTTTATTGCTAAAGATTGGGAATTACAGAAGAGAATTTTGAATTTTTACTTCATGCAACCTCCACATATTGGTCTTGCATTGTCTTAAAAAATTTATGCATTGTTGTGTGAGTGGGGAATTTCTAATAAGGTGTTTACTCTTACTTTGGACAATGCGTCTTCTAATGACGTGTCTGTTGATTTGTTAAAGAATCAATTGAATGAAAAAGATGCACTTACTTCTAAAGGTTCTTTTTTTCATATTCATTGTTGTAGTCACAATGTGAAAGGTTCTTTTTTTTTTCATATTTGAGTGCCACATGCGTGTCATGTTTGTGTTTACGTTTTAAGCACGTTTATTAATAGTGTTATGTTCATGTTTAACCTAATCGTGTTGTGTTGCCTAAAACGCAAACACGAACATGACACGCATGTAGCACGCATAACACAGTACGACACGATTAACATGATTACTAAACGGGCCATAACGGGTTGACACGATAAAAACATATATATGGCATATTAAGGTTTAGAACATGGGTACAACAACGAATATGAAAAAAAGAACCTTTAGAAATAAGTGCATTATTTTTCATTCAGTTGATTCTTCAACAAATCAACAGACACGTCATTAGAAGAAGCATTGTTCAAAGTAAGAGTAAACACTTTATTAAAAATTCCCCACTTACACAACAATGCATAAATTTTTTAAGACAATGCAAGACCAATATGTGGAGGTGGCATGAAGTAAAAATTCAAAATTCTCTTCTGTAATTCCCAATCTTTAGCAATAAAAGGGCAGTCAATGTCAAATACCTATATGTGACTATGGAAGTCACATGTTAGAAGTGAGGCAAATTCGAACAGGGTTCAACTCCAACATGGACTTGATTCTTACTTGTTCCCAAGAAACATTCTTAACACGTCTGCCTTTAAAGTATTTCTAAACACCAAATTGATTTCAAGATGCAAATATTGATAAGTCGCTCTAATACCTTCATATTCGACAAAGGAAAATGGAAGATCACGCAAAATGATTGTTGTTGTTATCAATTCATGAAAGTGTTCAGGATCAAACCTCTTTGCACTCAATGCCATGGCCTATTTATCTTGCGATAGCAATAGTTAGCCAACATCTCGTGTGTCTCTACGTTGACATGTTTCTATGTGATGTAGCACGCTTCCAGTCCCATTCTTGCTTTTCACTTTATACAGCACACCTTACTCTATACATTTGGCTTTAGGAATCCCGTCCGCATCCATAGGAAGCTTTTCAAAATATGACCATACAATAGAAGTAAGCCTCCTTTTGCGTTTGGGATTTGATGGATCCATGGAAACAACTTCATTCTCACTCTCCTCGCCTAATGCATTAGGCATATTAATAGGCTCATCGATAGCAACGGTACCATTTTCTGACTCTAGATTCACTTGAAGACCTTCATCTGTAGAAGCATCCATCTAAAAAAAAAAGCGCAAAAATTAATAATCAATTAAGAATGAAATAACACCAATTAGCTTTTCTACCACAGGATTAGGCTATCAATTGGAATCGTTTAATACAATAAAGAGAATATCTTACCTTTCTTAAAGAAAAAAAAATAGAATATTTTACTAATAATCTCTTTATACAACCGATTTCTCCTCAAATTTTTCTATTTTTTAAATGAATTTTTAGATTTACATAATCTAATAGAAATGACTTTCAAGCAAACTGACATGTAAAAATCATTTTTAAAATAGAAAATCCCAAAGTGTATTACAATATTCATGTTACTTTCATGGATGAATTCTTCTTTGCCAAATGACACCATCCTTTTCCCACTAAACTAGAAAATGTAAATTTGTTAAGAGAATTTTCATTCACAACTTGACAAAATTCATATATGTATGCTATAGACTCAACAATGGCATGTGTAGTTCAATGGTAAGGCCCCCAAATTCAATAAAACATATATGTGTGCTATGAGCTCAACAATGGCATGTGTAGCTCAGTGGTAAGGCCCCTAAATTCAATAAAACATATATGAAAAAAAACTGAGACTTGTGTGAGACCTTCACTCATGAAGCCTGATCATTTTATCAAAGAAACCCATAAGAAGAAGAAGAAAAATATCAAACCATGGAGAGCACAAATTTCATATCAAACCACAACAAATCACACGAATCTATATATTCAACCAAACATATACAAAAAAAGGACAAATTGCATATTCGGTGAAGAGAAAATAAAAAAAAAAAAAACTTTGTTAAAATAATATAGAGGGCACAAAATACCTAAAAGTCTGCGGTAGTCAGAAGTCAGCGGCTGCAGAAGAAGGAAAAGAAAAGAAAAGAAAAAAAGGTGTGCTGTAGATGATGATGAAGAAGTGGAAGAAATAGAAGAAGAAAGAAGATGGAAGAAGGAGACAGAAGAAGGAAGAAGGAAGAAGGAAGAAGGAAGAAGAAGAAGTAAAAGAAGAGGAAGAGGGAAGGGGCAGCTGAATCTAAGAAGCTAAAGCCGAGGTGTAGTAGGAGAGTGGGCATTGGGTAAGGGCAACTATGAGAAGTTGAGGCGTAATAAGAGAGTGAGAAACCCTAGGTGGTGAAAAGGGGTTAGGCCCTAAGTGGTGAAAGGGGGTTGGGCTTAGGCTTGACTAATATTTCAAATTTAAACTCTAAAATTTTTTATTGTTTGTATGTGTGTCGTAAACGGGCGGGTTCGTGCTATGTCGTGCTGGCCCATTTACAGCCCGTCTAATAAAACTTGTTAAAGCATGTTAAACATATTGGCACGAATCCAATCCGTTAATTTTTGTATTATTCGTGCTAATCCATTTATAGCCAATTAATAAAGGTGCGGTTCAAATTCGTTTATCTCTTGTCGTTTTCGTATCGTGTTGTCGTACCGTGTCTGAGATTGTCTACCCTACTACAAAAACGAGATTGTTTCTTTAAACAATATTTAATCAAAGATTGCACTAAAAGAAATACCATTGTGTAATGTGAAAATACATATATTGAATAATGGATATTTTGATTTTTTTTTTTACAATTGCGGTGCTTAAAATTACAATTGACAGAGGAATTTTGTAATTTAACAGAGATAAATACATAATAACTAAAAGTGTTACTGAAATGGTTACGATGAATGCCAATATTCTAGTTGGTAAAATTTTAAACATAATTACCATCTATGGTGGTGGTGGTGGTGATATGGTGGCAAAGAAATGGCTACCTAAGGACCTCACTTCTATTAGGTCATAGATTTGATTGTTGTTAAGCACAAAAAGTTTGCTAACCGTTTGGTAGCATAGACTATGCTTTTAATGTGAACTCTTGAAGCACATAGTCTGTCATTTCATCAGTGGTCCCAGCGAGCTACGGGAGATCTAAGCATTGGGCCAAGGTATAAAGACATCATCAATCACTTCTTTTTCCTAAAAAAACATTTTAAATATTTTAAAAAAGAATATTTTGCATTTAAATCTAAGCACTGGGTGAGACGTAGAGACACCACCAATCTTCCTCTTTTTCCTACAAAAAACATTGGTAAAAAAATTTTGCATTTAATACGATTATTTCTATAACATTTAAGTTACTATGCATTCCATTAAATTTCAAAAATCTTTTGTTATTTCTAACTCTACGTCAATTTAAACATTTTAACGGACATAAATTTTTAATTGATGTGATATAATATTTTCATTCACTTGACATTTTAATTGAAGTAGCAAAAAAAAAAAATATATATATATATATATATATATATATATATATGTAGATGGCTATCGAAAGGAATAGAAACAAAAGACATATGAGTCGAATCCAGTCATTGGTGCCAGGTAGAATTGTGGCTCCACTGACCGAAAGCATTGTTAGAACCTTCCCTGGCAATATATTTATTTTTTACTTTTAAATTTATAACTATCTTAATTGAAAAAAAATACAATAAAAAAAGGAATAAAAAAAGAAAATAAAACACACTTTTTTGGTTTTGAGTTTGACTGGTGCTCGGGGGCACTTTTTCTCCTTCTAGGTATGAAATGACTAGTTAACATCTTTAAAAGAAAGACAAAGAAAGGTGAGCAATGACTGGAAAATGAAAGATTTTTCTTTTTAATTAATTAAAACACAATAAAATGTGATGGAACAACCACCACCAATTGGAACTGACTAGAGGAGTTATTCTTATCATGACTTAACACTCATTACAATAGCAAGACACTATCACAAAAATCAAAAAAGAAAAAGTGGCATATATATATATATCAATTATTGATCTTCCTTCACAAGATGGAAAATTAAAAGAAGGAAGGAAATTTACTTATCATTTGAAAAAGCTCAAACTATCAAATAATAAAATAAAGGCTAGCCATTGAGAACACACATGTGTGCTAATATCTACTTAAACAATCTTGGATTGATTTTTAACGTGTTTGAAAACTTTGGTTTAAACAGAGTATTTTTTTTCTCACAAATTTAAATTGTTATAAAATTTTTTAGTTCAAACCATAGGTTTGAACTTACTTTTCAAATTGTATTAGAGTCATAGAATTAAAAATTATAATTTGATTTCTAAGTTGTTTGATAAATGTAATTTTAAACTATAAATTTTCGTTCACAAAATTTAAAAGCAAACTTAGGCCGAGGAATTAGCCTCTTCGCAATCGGGTTTAACACTGGATCTGTGAAAAGCTGATAATTTTTGTTTTATTGGGTGAAAATTTGACTGTTTGTTGGTTAATAATAAATGTTTTGCATTCCGAAACTCACGTTTAGGAACCAGACTGAATTTAAGCCAACCAATGCACATTGCAAGACTGGCCTTTGTCTCATTCACTGGTCGTGTGGCCACCCTATAGACCTTCAGAAGCCGCTAACTCCTCTGACAAATAAAATCATTGACTCCATTTTTTAACTCCCCATCTCAATAACCACGCCCTTTAAATTATTTTATAAAAAACGGTTCTAAAAATTAATTAAGTATAGAGTCGGTTAGTAAAAATTATTTTTACTGTAATATATAATAGTTTTATATTATAATAATTTTTTTATTATTATTGTAGCATGTGAGAGTTTTATACTTCTTATAACTAAAAAAGTAATAAAAACCACAATTTCTATCACTTTTTTAAACATCTGATAAAATTTATTCCACATGTATATTATAAAAAATAAAAATTGTAAAAAGAGAAATTTAAAGTTTTAATAATAAATAACGTAACAAACTCATTTGTTGCTGTGTAAGATTTACACATACTATTATATTTATAATTTAAACTCACAATTTTAACTGCGTTACTAAGCATCCTGTATGAAATGAATAGGAAATTCTTTAAGGGAATCACCTTTTCCAAGGGAAGGAAAATCCAAAAGAGACTGCCTGTAAAACCCAGGCAGCTTTGGCTCTATCTATGGAAGTACTATTTGTTAAACAGGTAAAGGACTTGTCTGCCGCCTTCTCTACGACCTGTCTTTTCTCTTTCTCCATGGACTTTCCCTTGTCTGAGCTGCCCTTTCTCTTTCTCCTTTAACTATTCTTTTATATATATATATATATATAACCTTCCAAGGCAAAGACGACGGTAGGGTTTTAGCAAAAGATCATTTTTAGAGATTTAGCAAAAGCTCAAATTATCTTTTTTACTTTCTAGCTATATATTCTTGTCCTTCCATATATATGCTTCTTATTATATATGCGTTTCTTCCTCTCCTTTTCTTTCTTTCATTTCTCTCTGTAGAGCAATTTTTATCTTAGCAAATCAGCAGCTATATCCAACGCAAAGATCGTAATTAGCAGGCTATATATACATCTCTAAGCACATATCTGGGTTTCTGTAAGTATAATTTTGTTTGAGATATTCAAGCCTAACTCTTTATATTTTAATTTTTTCCCATTCAACGTCTAGAGCTTGAAAGGAAATGCATCTGTTTGAATATAAATCTCTATATTAATTTCCTTCACTTATAATCATATAAATTTTTCTAAAATCTGAATTAATTATATATGATCGTCGAGAGTTGACGTATCTTGCCTGGCTCCCTGAATGCCATATAGGAAGTTTGTCAAAAAGCGTTGGCGACCTTCCTACTTGGCATGAAGGGAGTCATGCAGGCTCGACCTTAAACGGTACCGTTAACGACCGAACGATCGACAATTATTATTAATTAATGCAGGCCAAGATAATTAACCATGTTCTACACTCGTAATTAGCTAGCCCTTGATTTCTTCAACGAAAATGGTTTCTAATTCATTGATGTTATCGCGCACAGATCTTAGTTCTTTCACCATAATTAATTTGGAACATATACAATGCTATGTATGACATATAAAAATAAACTTTTATATGCTTTTTAAGTTAATCGATCCTTAATATAGAGTATAATTTATTTGAATATGCATATAGAGGATTCCGTAGTATATATGTGTATATATGCAGGTATGCTCTTAGCATAATGGAGGTCTGACATCAAAGTTGAAGGCTGCGGTATTAATATACATAGATGTCAGTCGTGGATAAGTTTTGAGAAAAATACATGGATGAATGGCTAAGAAGAAATCCTTCTGCATAAGGTAGTTTAGAGTGGGCCTAGCTTCAAATTTAGAACATTATTTTGTAGTGCTTTTTATATAGTTGAAAATGGTTTTGTTTTAGATAATAAAATAATTTTTAAAGAATAACACTGAAAGTATTTTTGAAATTTTTATTTTAAAAAATATGTAAAATTAGCCTGTTTTGTTTTTATTTTTAAAATTTTTAGAAATGGTTTCACATACTTTTTGAGACAAAAATTTTAAAAACATTCTCAAACATAACTCCTAAAAAATTTTTATTTTTTAAAAAAAAATATTTTTATTTATTTTAAAAACAATATCAAACGGCTCCAATTTCCACAAACACCAACAATATCAAACAGGGTTGATCATCTTCATGTAGTTAGCTTTCTCTTCCTTAAATTTCTATTATTTGTTATTTTGTTTGATTTCTCAGGCCTTTTACTTGTTTTTTTGTATAGATCGACTGAGTACTTTTAAATTGTTTGATACGTTTGTCCTTATTATTGCAACTTCTCAGATATAGAGCTATATATTTTTATCATATTGTTCTTGTACTCGAAAAGACTGGCATTATTGGAGCTCATCTTGATTAGTTGCCAACTTGGACTGGGCACGCAAGAAAGCGACCAAACTGATAGAATGGAACTGGACATGATCCGTATTTGAGCAGGTGTACATTTTTTGTTTCTAATTTTTATTTTACACAATATATGGATACAAGGTCCACAAGACACTGTATAAATATTTCCTTGTATGTGGACCGTTTTCTATCCACAGAAAAACTACTTCCATGTCAGACTTCTACTGTGCCAAACAGATCGGCAACTATTACACAGATCGGCAACTATTCAGGTCATATATGTGTATATATATATATATATATATATATATTTTGGACCAACCATGCGTTAGTTCAATTCGTTTTAACAAGACAATAAGATCTATAATAAGGTGGTGTACTTTTGAAACTATCAGTCATTACCTTTCGTTTTAAGCAATTATATTTAACTATAATATCTATTTAAGCAATCATATTTAACTTATAAAATTATGACATCGTTACTAATAGTACAATGACACTTAATTTTAAAAATACATTATATGCTTGACTGAAGCCTATAATTTTATGAATAATAAAGTTATAATTTTATAGAATGCAAATGCTTTTTCTATTTATCTTTCCTTAGGTGTACTGTTTTAACTCAAATATATAATTATAACTAGACTTTTTCGCATTATTGCCCGGAAATTATCATACATTAGCAACTTGGTCTTTAAATTTTTAATTTTAACAATTAACAATATAATATATAGTCATAATTTGGTATTATTTGACAACATCATTTCAACTATATAATTTCAACTGTTACAGTAAAAAACTTTTACATGTTATAATAAATTTGTTCTAAATTTTGATTTTAATTGCATTGTCAAACACGCTGTAAATTTTCAAAAGAAAATGCAACTAAAAAAAATTGAACATAACAGAAAAAACAAAAAAAAAACAAACGAGAACAAGGGATGATATGATAGCATGGCTAGTTTCCAAACGCGTTTAAGACACGGCATAGTGAACACCAATACGGGGAAAAAAACTTGTTACCCTAGCGTATGAAGCAAATAAAATTAATATAAAGTTGTGGAAAAATTAACTCAACCGTTTATGTGCTAGATGTCCTACCATGACTAAGGAAGGTCAATGATAAGGAGTTTGGTAAAGTTGGTTATCAAATAGTGTAAAACTCTTATATGTTATAGTAAAATACAAAAAGTTATTACAGTGTAAAGCTCTCACATGCTACAGTGTTTTAAATCATAAAATTAATTTTAATCATACTTGTCAAACACTTTGTGAAAGACTTTTACACGGAAGACTTTTACACGGTCTTTCTTTTTTCCCTTATGAAAGAAGTTTTATGTCAACTAAAATACAGCACTTTCCACGATTAGGCGTTTATAAAGGCTCTGTATATACAAGTTCTGTGTATACAGCCATAGCTATATATCTGTTTGTCTTTTCTTCTTCTTCAAAGCTGCGGATAAACACAAAGTTTCGCTGATTAAGTTGATATCTTGAAGCTGATCTTCGAAAGTAATTTATTCCAAAGGATAGAAGAGAAGATGAAGGTAATATACGTATGTGTGTGTGTGTACACGCTCTAAAGTAAAAAACTCGAATTGTTGAATGTGTGAAGCATGATTTTCCTCGTGCTGAGTTAGCTTTTATATTAAGAGAAAATTAATTTTCATAAATCTTACGAGTGCTTGTTTGTTTGTTATTTTTTTATGTTATTGTTCTCGATGGTTAGAAATTACGTACTTTTTTTTTTTTTGCACATTTATGACTTAAGAACTATGTATAACTTTTTTTTTTGGCATATTAAATTTTAATATATATGCAGCAAAAGATTGTGATGAAGGTAGATATAAGATGCAATAAATGTCGGACGAAGGCACTCAAGGTTGCTGCTGGAAAAGATGGTTAGTACATCCATATCTCTATATTCATTCATATATATATATATATATATATATATATATATATAAGACAAGCGAGAAGTAATTAATAATATTGTAACAATATTATTTTATAATAAAGTTCTATAAGTTAATTAAATGAAAAACTCATGTTGTTGCACGGCACAGGTGTAACTTCTGTGGAATTAGAAGGAGAGGCCAGAGACAAAGTGGTGGTAATTGGAGATGGGGTTGACCCGGTTGACTTGGCCAAGGATTTGAGGAAGATTATGGGTGGAGCTGACATTATTACTATTGCGCAGCTGTGACAAAATAGAAGTACTGCAAAATCACAGATCAGAGGCCTGTTATTCGTGCTTTTAATTTCTTGGACAACATTCAATTTTGATCTTTTAATTGAAAAAATAAAGTTCAAATTTTTTTTTTTAGTCTGGTCGTGTGGATGTATATGATCGTGTGAGAAGAGAATAGACATAGAGAGGCATTTTTAATATGGTTGTAGTTCTAATATGACGACTTTGACTTGGTTTTAATTTCTCCTTGACGCCGTGTTCTTTTACTGAAATGTTCTGTTTTTTTCATATATTGCGTCTTGACTTGCTGCAGAAACTTGGACTAGTCGTATCTGTAGTGCGTTTTTCAATTGTTATATCCATCTCTGATGTCCTTGGCCATGGAAGTTCTAACAGAAAAATAGAAAGGCGTTACTGTGGTAGTACTTTCTCACGATGACTTATAGGTTGTTTTATCTCACTTAAAACTAATAAATAATGTAGACCTTTCTTAATAGTAATAGCTGCAGTAAAAAATAAAATATTATAGTGTAAAGCTCTTATATGTTACAGTTTTTAAATCAACATTTTCATTTTCAATTATTCTCCCAAACACCGTATTAGACTCTTCCCCTCCAACACGCAAGAAATATTTATTGACAAAGAAAAATCAAATTTTTTATGATAAGTAAGGCTAAGAAAAATTTTAAGATCTATAACATCTTGTTTTTAACCTTTAAAATGTAACATCTACTCCAAAAAAAAAAAAAAAAGGCATTAACCAAAAAACCCTTCTGTTAAAATTTTGGATAGGAAAACCTGTGTCATCCAAGCAGCGATAGTTTGTAAACGTTTGGTGCGCAATTACTATTCTACCCAGCCACCCATGGATACATTTTTTTAATCCTTATTTACGTCGTATAACCCAAAAAAAAAAAATCATTTTTTTTTATATTCTCTCTCTCAATCTCTGAAGTGTTTTTTTTTTTTTTTTTGGTTTTGCTGATTCCTAACCTCCAAATTGGATATGCCTTTGTTTCTTTCTCCTTTCATTAGTTTAATAAATCACAAATCTTCTACCTTAACCAAAACAGAAGAAACTCTACAAATCTGCACTTGGGTCTTCACCCTAAGCAAAATTTCCAATCTTTCCTTGGTGGGTTCTCTTTATTATATCCTGCTACGGCCTTCGCGAAGCTCAACAGATCTAAGAATCTCAACCCCAGATGAGATAGGCTTCCCTGGTTCAGATTTTCGGGGCAACAAGTATTTTTCCAAAATGGTTTTGGTTTCAAGGCTTGGTTCACAGCCAATATTCATTCAACACAACAGAGAGGCTTTTTGATTGTATAGGTTCCTTTGCAATTCCATTGTGTATAACCACATCATAAACCCTCCTGGACGTTGGACTGAGGACATCAGGGATAGATCTTTTAATTCTTAAGATTTTTTCAATTTATATTTAATTAGTATAAATCTTTTTTAAAATGCAAAATTAAATTAATAAATCTTCTTTAAAATGAAAATGCTAAATTAAATTAAGTTACTAGCTTTTTTTTAGTAAGGCTAACGGGTTTTAGACTCAAATAAAATTTTATTTTCATCAAAAGAGAATGACGAAAATAACCTTTTATTTTGAACCATGAATTAATCACATGCTGAATTCTATCAAAAACCCTAACGAAAGGGGGTTTTTATTAGCGTTTTATTTTTCAGGGAAATGGATATTATGTTTTAAAGATTGAAGAGCAAAGTATTATAAGAGTTAAAGTTTAGGAGAAATTTTTGTAATTAATACAAAATTTTATGGTGGGCAAGACTCTTTATTAATCTTTTTGTTAGGGTTAACAAGACAAATGATTTTTTAGGGTATTGTTTTTCAGCTTTGCTAATCAAATATCTGTTTTTGTTAAAGTTAACGAGACAAATGACTTAATTATATTTATTAAATTAAAATATATCTCTAATTTGTAAATATTTTACATAATATCAAAATTATATTATTAAAATAATTACTATATAATTATATAATATAAAATATGATATTATTAAAATAATTACTATGTAATTAAGTACGTTTTTAACATATTTTGAATATTGTGTTAAATTTCATTCCCAATAATTTGTTTATATATTGTAATTTTTTTTTGTTATTTTTGTAAGAAACTCGTGTCTCCAATGACGAGATAATTATCCCAAACACCACCAAATCCCATTTGAGAGTGACTAATGCCACCACCCAAAAAACTTTGTGGCCACATGCCACAGTTTTAAACTTTCAGAAACTGTAGAGTCAACTTTATCCCTCGTCTCTCCCAAGCCATTTGGATCCGGTTCATTCTTTCTTCACCATCTCTCTCTCTCCAAATCTCTCACCTTTCCCTGCTCTCTCTCTCCCCTCGAGACCCAAACTCTGATATGCAACATCGTCTCCCAAACGAAGCTAATCTACAGAGTCCACACCCAAACAAAACTGCCCCCATGGCAACTCTGCGACGCGCCTCTAGAGTCCTCCTAGACGATGTTGAGCACTTGTCGTGACCGCAATCTATGCGACAACCCTCTCCAGCGCCAATTTGGTTGCCTCTCCACCTCGAATCTAATCGTCGTTTGCCGCGGTATAGATCGACTTCTCAAATGTCATCTAACGTCGTTCGGCTCAGATTGTACAACAATCAACACGAATTCTTCGTCTCCGTCATGGTCACGGCCTCTACGAACAAATGGCCAACGGAGAAAGGTTGGAGATCTCATGTCCTGATCTATGTTGTTGGAGGTAATCCATTAGCTGAGAAGATTCTCACCGAATCTGATCTCTAGCTCCACCGACAAAGGAATGACAAGCGTGGACGAGCAAGAGAACGAAAAAGAGGAGAGAGAAGGGAGAGATCTATTTTGTTTTTTTGTTTTTTTTTTCTATTTTTGATTTGATTATTTTTTTAGGTTGTGATGTGATTATTTATGTGTGTTTCGTGAATTTGGATATGTTTGTGATTTTCCAATGGTAGAGATGGCCATGGTGCCAACGGTCTTGACAGTTACCGGCAATAATTGTGCGAATACCGGTGGTAACTACAATGGATACCAATTGATAATTATGATGTATACTGATCGGTGACGATGGTGGATGTCGGACATCGGCCAATAACTATGACTGATACCACCGGTAATCATGGTAAAATGTTGAATATTATTTGGTATTATTTTTTTTGATACCATATTTAGTAGGACAAAAAGTGAGTCGAACCCTCAATCCATGGTTAAGGTAGAGAGAATTACAATTAATTAGCCTACCTTCATTCGTCAATATTTGGTAGCTTTTGGGGTTAATGAGACAATTGGCTCAATTACGTTGATTGAATTAAAATATAACTCTAATTTGTAAAAATTCTACAAATGTCTCATAATGATATCATTAAAATTATTTATATGTAATTATATAGTACAATATGTAATATCATTAAGATAATTACTATATCATTAAAGATATTTTTAAAATATTTTAAATATTGTGTTAAATTTTAATTTCATAGCAATAATTTAGACACGTATTGTAATTTTTTCAAGCGTTATTTGTTAGCATATATGTAAACAGGCCCTAGACCCTAGCCCAACACAAAAGCCTATAGGCTTGGGTTGGGTTTTACAATTTGAATAGGGGTTAATGAGACATGTGATTTTTTTTTATTAATAAAGTTAAAATATATTTTCAGTTTATGAATATTTTTTTATATGTCCAAATGTATATGTATATGTATAAATATATTAATAACCTAAATAATGATATTTTTAGTTTTAATTTATTTTTTAAAATAATTAGAATATGCATATATAAGATTTTAAACGGATTTTGATATCATTATATTTAAAAAAAATCTTTGAAATTAGGTTGTTTGTTGTTTAAATTCAAATTGTTTTCTAAAATAACGATTTTAAGATTCTCTCAACTAAAAGATAGAATTTTTTTATAGAATCACGATATTACTGATAAATAAAAATTGACTGTTGCAATAAAATTAATGATATAATTTTTACTAAGTTTTTTTTCGTGTCTTACAGGTTATATAATTAATATATCATTAAGTTAATCATACATAATAATACTCATTTTTTAAGACTTTAAGTGGTGATGATGTTTCTGTTTTTTAATGATAGGTAATTAAATTAATAAAATAGTATTCATTGAGTTTTTTTGTGTATCTTATAAGTTATATAATTGATATATCATTAAATCAATGATACATAATGATAATGATATTTAATGACATTTATTTTTTAATACTTCATCTAATAATGGTATTTCCTATTTAAGGTGTGTTAATGTTATTGATTGATAATATAAACAATATTACATCAAGTTAATGATATTTATTTTTTATTGCTTGTTGTTTTATTTTTGTAAAATTTTACTATAGATAATTTAATGACATAGATGGTTTTTTTGTTGTGGTTTAATATTGTAATTAATTAAATGTATTTGTATTTATTTAATATTATTTTTTAACGATTTAACTACGAAAAAAATAAAAAAATTTGTTAAAAAAATAATTACATAATAAAATTAACTTAGAAGATATTTTTAAATTCTTAATATATATAATTTAAAAAAAAAGATGTATAAGTGATGTCTGTAATACGAGTACAAATTTTTATTTACTTTTTAAAAAATTATCACGTGTAATTTCTACTTTGAATCGTCAGAGTACCCATTTCCACCGGCGGCCAAAGATCCACCACGTGGCACATCGTTCTCATCCCACAACACGCCACGTCTTTAATTCGCATAGCGCCACGTATTCAACTACTTCCCTCGTTCTGTCCATTCCTCCTCATCTTCTTCTCCTCCTTCGCTCTTCCATTCCCCCGCTCTCTCTCTCTAAACTCTTCGTCGTCGCAGCACCACCAACACGCTCGAGAAACAACAATGGCAGCAATAGCTCAGCCGGAGGCCACAAATCTCACCGCCAACTCCAACGGCGGCAGAACCCCGGCGCAACTCTCCTTCTCCGCCGTAAAACTCCAAGAAATTCCTCACCTCGCGGACTACATCCCCAACCTCCAAACTCTACCGAACCCTCTCGAAAACAATCCTTTCTTCCACCCCTCCGATGAATTCTACATCAGTCGCGGCGACGTCATCTTCCGCCAGATCGTCTATGACCTCTCCGGAACCGACCTGTCGCCGAGCCAAGATCACTCGGCGTACCACAGAGCCGGTCCCCGGCGAGCCGTCGTTTTTGATCCGTCGGAGGTGAGGGCGGCTATCGTCACCTGTGGGGGACTCTGCCCGGGGCTCAACACCGTCATCAGAGAGCTCGTCGATGGGCTTTGGGAGCTCTACGGCGTCCGTCAGATCTTTGGCGTCACCGCCGGGTACAGGGGGTTTTACTGCAGAGAGCCCGTGGAGCTTAACCCTAAGCTCGTCCACAACTGGCATAAGAGAGGTGGGACCGCGCTCGAGACTTCTAGAGGTGGCTTTGATCTGGAAAAGATTGTCGATGCCATCCAAAATCACGGCTTTAATCAGGTCTCTCTCTTCAAATCTTGGATATTTAAGGATCCTCTGTTTTGAGTACTTAGGTTCTTTGACTCAAATTTAAGTTTAAGTATTAAGAATTTTTTGATACATATTTGTTTCACTTAAATTTAAATTCTTTAAATATCAAATATTCAAGTTTTTAAAGTTTTAACTCGCATAAATTTTTGATACTTAGATATCTCTATTACAGTAAAAACTAAAATTCTCTTGCCTATATTTAAAAAAAAAATCATAACGTTTTCATTTGTTATTCAATTGAAACAATTCTTTTTTTCATTGTATTTTTAATAAAAAGAGGAATAAATTAATATACATATTGCATATTTTTTAGAATCATTATCATTAAAAATTTATTAGATTTGTTGATAAATCAAAACTACTTTTATCACTTCTTCAAGCACAAATTCTAATTTTATTTTATACTCAAATTAAAACTTAAATGTACCTCCAAACGTAAATTTGGATAATAATTCAAATCACTAACTCAAATCTTAAATCAAATTACACTAACTCAAATCAAATCACTAATTTGAATCTCTTTACTAAACTGACCCTAAGATAATTATACATGTTTTTCTGTAGATTCGGCGGTTTTAGATTAAGATTTTGAGATAAATATGGAAACTTGAAAGAGGTAAGTTGTTAAGCAGTTGGGTCCTTCTACGATGCCTTCGTCACAAGTCTATTATGACTTTTACGGCTCCAATGTGCAAAGTTGGTAAGTTTCAACATATCGAAGTTTGTAAGTTTTAACATAAAATTTACAAATTATCGTATTCTTTTAAAATTTACAATTACATGTAAAACTTAGTTAAGTTCAATGTTCCCTTAAAATAACTTAGTAACTTAAACGTTCCTTTAAGATTTATAATTACATCCTAACTTATGTAACTTTAATGTTCAACATTTACAGTTTGTAAATTCTAATGTAAAATTCGTAAGTGATCGTATTTTTGACATGGTGTTGGGAATTTTTTCTCTGACCATAAAATTCCCCAGTTGAAATGGATTTTCCATGTTGCTTTGCAAATAAACTGAAACTATGAGAGTTTTGCTTTAGCCCAACTATACATTTCAAAATTTAAACCACTTGAGAAAAGTAATTAACGAAAGGCCTAGGTCAAATTAAAGAAAGGGTCAAGAAAGAGTCCTGATGAATAGAAGTGTTCACTTTTTGGAAATGTGAAAAAAAAGGGAGAAAAAAGTTTTTCTATAATTGCTTAAAAGGGGCATGGTGCTTTGCTTTCTTTGCATCTTTAATAATGCATAAAAACTTTGATCTCTCTTTTAGTTTGCTTTAAGACGCACAGAGCATGACTAAAGCTTGTGTCAACAGTTTTTCTTTTTTAACCTTTATATCTATCCTTTTTTTTTCTTTTTTTTTTTTATATTTCTTTCTCTTTTTTTTCCATGCTTGTTATCACTTCTCCTTGTTTTCCACTTGCCAGCATACGATGCCCGAACAATAATCAATTAATGTATTGTTGAAGTTAAAAGTATTAAAAATAGCACACTCTTTTGAAAGTTTGGGTGGTGACAGGGGTGTCCTGGACGTGATATTACTACGTAATTATCTCTGCTTCTCCATTGAACAGGGGAATAACAAGTAGGAAAAAAAAGAACTTCGCTTATTCTCGAAGTTTACTTCTGAACATGAAGACTAAAACCTGCAGTCATTCAGAAGTAGATGATTGGTAGAGTTAGCTAGAGCATAATTGAATAATGGTTTAACAAGAATAGACTTATTTCTATCTAACTAAGTATGGAATGATCTTAAAAAAAAAGAAGCTAAAATATGGAATGTAGTACTTTTAATTGGAAAAGAAGATATGGTGAGCAGGAATTTGAAATTTTCCAGTACTTATCAGTTACTATTTTAGTTGAATCATATATCTCATTTAATCACATAAAAAAATTTGGTGGAAAGAATCTTATCCCTTGCGCTATATGTGTATTCTCAAAATGTAAACAGGTGTACATCATAGGTGGGGATGGCACAATGCGTGGGGCGATAAAGATATTCAATGAGATCCGTTGTCGAAAATTGAATGTTGCAGTCACTGGAATCCCCAAGACGGTGGACAATGATGTGGGCATCATTGACAGGTCGTTTGGATTCCAGACAGCAGTGGAAATGGCCCAGCAAGCAATCAGTGCAGCTCATGTGGAGGCAGAGAGTGCAGTCAACGGAATAGGTCTGGTGAAACTTATGGGCCGAAGCACCGGGCACATTGCTCTTCATGCGACGCTGAGCAGCCGTGACGTTGACTGCTGCTTGATCCCCGAAATGGAATTCTACTTGGAAGGCAAAGGAGGACTGTTTGAGTTCCTTGATCAGCGTCTGAAAGAGAATGGACATGCAGTGCTGGTCGTGGCTGAAGGAGCAGGGCAAGCAATGATACCAAGAACCGATGCCCAAAAAGAGGAGAGGGATGAATCCGGCAACCCAGTACTTCTCGATGTTGGTGGCTGGCTGAAGTCGGAGCTGAAGAAATGGTGGTCAAGGGACCACCCTGGCGAGTTGTTTACGGTCAAGTACATAGATCCAACATACATGATTCGCGCCGTTCCTGCGAATGCCACGGATAACACGTATTGCACACTTCTAGCACATTCATCCATTCATGGAGTCATGGCAGGCTACACCGGCTTTGTCTCCGGTCCTATTAATGGTAACTATGCTTATATCCCTTTGGCAGAGGTGGCACATGCTAAGAATGAAGTCAACACCAAGGATCACAAATGGGCTTGGATCAGATCCGTGACCAACCAGCCTGATTTTGAGAGAAGATAAACATTTAATTCTAGACATTTGTTAAAAAAAAAAAAAAAGAATAAGCTTCATTTTTAGTTTCTTTAAGATCTATGACGAATCAGTTTGCCATCTACGGAAAACAAAGATATTGTTGTTTAATAAAATTACAGTGAATACCCAGCCATGTTTTGGTCGGTGTTTTGCTAAGATTGTCCAATTCTTTATTATTTTCCTTATCTTATTGAATCAATTGAATTTACGTAACTTATTCTTGAAGTTTGTCAGTATTAACGCAAGTGTGCAAATTGATAAAGTTAACATTGTAGTGATCTTCTTTTAAGGTGGATTGCAAAAAGTAGCAAGAATTTTCGCAGGTGGCTAGGCCCAACAATACGGGTTGCGACACGACGACACGACATGAATCCGATATGGTTTTTTGCGGGTTAGTGTTGAAAAATTTGACCACGGGTTATTTTAGTGTCGACCTAAAATTAACCTGTGAAAAAATAGGTCATGTTCGGGTCAACCCGTTTGACACGAAAATGACACATTTTTAACCCGTATTTAATTAATTAACTTTAAAAAATTAATATTATTTCATATATAATATAAGCCCTTAAAAGATCAAATTCTACCTCTCTTATTACTCATCTTCTTATTGAAATGGTATAAAACTCTTTTAATTTTATGTTTTTTTTTAATATTATATATATTAATGTAGGCGGGTTATGGGTTATAATCGGGTTACGGGTTAAAAAGGGGTCGCGGGTCATTATTTTTTGACACTGTGTATACGGAATGGGTTGACATAGGTCGTGTTCGTGTCAACCCGTGTTAAAACGGGTCGTGTTCGGGTCGAGAATTCTCAACCCGTTCGTGTCACAGGTTGGGTTAGTGTCGACCTAATTTTTGTAAAAATTAACTCAAACCCGACCCGTCAACCCGTTTTGCCACCCCTATGGCATTATGGATTTCAATTGTTGACATTGCCAAGTATGAGTAAAGTTTAATTCTTCTTTCTTGGTAGAATTTTTCAGGTTACTTTTCTCGACAGACTAGGTTATTAAAATACATATAGGTGTTATTAATTTCTTCCATAAAGCAAGGTCAAGAAACATTCAATAAGGAAAGTTAACTAGCAGTTTTGGCTTTATTTAAATTAATTTTTTATTTAAGATATTATTTGATTTTAGAATTAGGTAACTTATTCGATTATGTGCATATGGAGCTTCGTTCATAGTGTTTTTCACTATTGAAAATTCTCTCTTTTACTATCCACTTCAGCTCGTGCTTGGCATGATGGTTAGAACTATTTATATTATAGCATGTGGGAGTTTTATACTGTAGTAACTTTTTTCTTTTTACATAGCATGTGAGGGCTTTACACTGTTTATAACTGAGATAATGGTTAGGACCGCTCTTTACCAAACAAGCTAAAGTGTTCTCTTCTTTATAAGATTTAAAAAAAGGAAAATTTAATTCATTACATTCAAGGATAAGATGGGCATGTCATATGTGCACAGACTATAGTTCTAAATGAGTTTTGAGCAAGCTTCCATTGATATTCGGTCAATTTTAATTATATTCCATTGAAAGTCGATCATAAAAAGATAAAGCAAAATGAAGAGGGAAAAGAAGAAAGAAAAAAAAAAAGGCTTCTATAATTGTGGAATCACCAATGAAGCTGTGGGAGGACCGGGGGACAATCTTGCAAGGTCACATTGCTTTTATAGAGAAAAGAAAGGCGAGCAATTTGCTTGCAATTTGCGTAGCACACCTTTCCTTTATCAAAGACTAGAGAACCTTCAAATCTCTTTCACTACGTGGCTTTCACAAACGGTATCTCTACTTTCACAAAGTCTCCAAAAGCTTTAATAAACAGTGAACTTATAAACTTTGCGAACATAAATACCATTCCTCATGTATGTTGGGGAATTAAAAATTCATATGCCATTTTTGAGAAACAAATCACATCTTATTTTAACATGAGAGCACCACCATTTGGGCTATACAAATCTTGTCTTGCTTGCATATGGGCACACTTTTGATATAAATTGAGAAGCCATCACATGCAAACCATTACTATCACCACACAAATTTGGTAAATTAACATAAAAAAAAAAAAGGCTCAATCCTCGGATTGGAAAGTTGAGACTATGGAAATAAGTCATTTGGGCACTGCCCTTTAAAAGATTTAAGAGCAAGAGATGGCAAGCTTTTGGGGTCATGGTCTATTGCATTATCCCATTCAAAGCTATTATAGGCATGCGGTGTGTGGTGAATAAGACGTCAACCATGCCAAAAGATTTCCTTGTTTTTGTTTGCTTTGTTATTATTCTAGAGATTAATCATGTTTGGACTCCTCCAAAGCTTAAATAATCACTTGGTTGTTTATGCTTTTAGTGATTATGCTTTTTTTTCTTTCCCTTCTCGTTCAACCGGCCTTGATTACATTGACCCCACACCACGTTCGTGGCCAAAATACAAATCCGTGAGGTTAAATATTTTGAACCTAAAATTAAAAACATGTAAAATTTAATACAAGGTCGGAGAAACAAAACATGGCACTTGTCCCCCCAAGAAACCGGTTATTTGTTGAAAGGAAATGAAAAACGACGTTAATTTAGGGGGTGTTTGGCAAAGTGGTGGGAACTGCGGTTCCCATCATAAAATCAGTTATGAGCAGTAAAAAGCTCTCACATGCTACAGTACAATAAAAAAAATTGCTACAGTGTAAAGTTCTCATATGCTACAGTAAAAGTGGTTCTCACCACTGATTCCCACCATCTTCCAAACACCCTATAAATTGTTAGTCCAAACCGAAACACATTTGCGACCCAAGTTCGTGAAAACGTTTGGACTGACGAGTAAGGAAAAATAGAAAGATATTTTCCTTGCTTTGGAACAAGCATCTAAAAGGGTGTTTCGAGCCATTCTCCCCTTATGCTGACTTCACCGTTTCAACATTATTACAATTGTCACAGAGGATCTTTCTTTTTTGTTGTTCCCATTCCGCACTTTGGTTAATTAATTGGAAATGTTATGGTAAGACTTTACCGGATTAACCTTTAATGTTTAATTGAAGACAGTTTTATATAACAGACCGTACATTTTTAACATAAATAATTATAAATTAGACTATTAAAATATTAATTTAATAGTTAAAATGACGTAAATTATTTTTTTTACTATAGTTGTGCATATTCTGATAAGTTTTATCCGTGTGAAACTAAACAAAAGCTATTGTAACATTAGGCCATGTGTCGTATTCGCTTTTTCACTTTGTTCGGAGGATAGGAGCCATGTCACGTCACCATTTCGAATGTATTGCTCAATTTCCTGTAAACCCATGTATAAGACCGACTCTTACTTTGGATTTGATAACGTATTAATTTCACATTAACAATATATTCTTAGAATATTTCTACTAAAAAAAAAGTGATAGAGTAACGATCATATTTATTTTAAGGGAGTAACAATCATATTAAAATAGAATAGTGTGCAAAGTTAGCAAAATTTAATAGAAATCACAACTTCTACGAAAAAAAAAAAAATGATGTGACACTCTAGACCCCTACTTCTACTATATCGGTATTTTTAATGTACCACGTTAATAGTCCGTTTGATTTATAGATTTGAATAGAGAATTTGAATAAAAATTTAAATTTTTATGAAAAAAATACTGTAGCAAAATGATTCAAGTTGTATATGAATTTACGAACCAAACGAGCCCTTAAATCATTCACCCAATTTCAATAGCTATATTTAATTGAACTTATAAAATTTGAGAGTTTGTTTTTAATTTTTTTAAGGTGGTTTGTTTTTAATCTTTTATCATCCTATATTGCAACGACTATTTTAAAAAAAATTCTATAATAAATTCCTTGTGAAAACCATTCCTTTGTCTTAAAAATCAATAATTGTGAAATATAAAATATGTATATTTTAATTATATTGATTTAACCGTTTCAAATTATACAAAAGAACTCATGATATGGTAGGTATTTTAATTTTACTGATAGTAATTTTATAATTTTAACTGTTAAATTAATTTTTTTAGAAGTATTTGATACATTAATTAAAATTATTGGTTAAAAATATTTTTAATACGGTATATAAAAATTTTATATATTTTTATTATTATTATAACATGTAATAATTTTACATTGTTTATAACACCCTTTTAATTGTATTATTTATAACTGCATTTTGTCGTTGGACTTGGGCGTAATATAGCAGTGTCGCGCCATATTCAGACTTTTTACTGGCGATTCATACGCAGGTCACTCGTCGTTATACTCCCCCTTCTCCACTTCACTATTGCGATAATACTCCATTTTTGGAACCCCTTTGGGATTTTCTGGGGCTTTCTTTTACTTTACTCTTCTTTTTATTTATTTTTTCTTATTTTAAATTGGTTTATTTATTACACACTCACATTGTCGGTATCTGTCGGTATCTCTACCTCCTTCACCACCGCTCTCTTTCTGCAAATCTATAATAGCAGTACTAGTATTCCCTCTCCCAAAAGCCCACATCTTTCTCTCTCTTTCCAAACAAAAACCCATCACCCAACTACCCAACTGATGACTGAACGAAGATTCTGCTAAAAAAGAGAGAGAAAAGACAATGTTGGAACCGAGAATTTTCAAAACATTGTTCCTTCTTTGTGCAGTTGCCCTTTGGAGCTTCTCCCCTCCAATGGCGGAATCGGCGGTGGGGGTGAACTGGGGCACCATATCGTTTCACAGGCTGAAGCCGTCGACGGTGGTGGATCTTCTGAAAGACAACAAGATAACGAAAGTGAAGATCTTTGATACGGACCCTGGTGTTCTGAGGGCTCTAATGGGGAGTGGGATTCAGGTCATGATTGGGATCCCCAATGAGATGCTGGCTTCCTTGAGCTCCTCCACCGCTGCTTCTGACTTGTGGGTCCGCCAGAATATCAGTGCTTATTTGGGTAAAGGAGGTGCCGATATCAGGTCTGTCTTGTATGCATATATATTATATATATGACTATATTGAGAAGTTTCCTTCTTTTGTTTTCTCTCTTTCTTTCTTTTCCGTATCTGGGTGTTTGTTGATGCGTAGGAAATGAATGTATCTTAAATTCTTGGATCTTTTCCTATAACAGTCGTGTGTGTGTTTTTTAGGGGAACTGTTGGGCATATATTTGTTAGTTTTGTGCTATGATATTTGGATTTCTGTAGATTTGCCCCGAGTGATGATAAAAGTTGAAAGCTTTTTTTTCTCGAGAGAGAATTATCAGTTTGGATCTCTGCTAGTAAGTTATAAGCTAGAACAACGAAAGGATTACACTATAAAAAATTGAAACTTCCGAAAGAGTAGATAGATATTTGGGAACCAACAATGGTTACTGAGCTTAAATTTGAGGAAGGTGGTGGTATTCTTTAGAAATAGAAAGAAAATATTGTAGTAGGTATGCGTACTGCATAGTTTTTAAGCGTCAGATTACATCCAATTCATATCTAATTAAAAAAGGAATATAATAATCTAACGAAACTCGGAGAGGTACTAGCAGTTATAAACCACATCATACAGGTACAAGTATTCTCCTAAACAGAAATTTTGCTATCAAAGAAGTATTTTTCATCCTCAGCTCCCCCTTTCTTGATCTAACATGCAGTATCTCATGTGTTTTCAAGTCATTGTTTTCTGTATGTTTTCACATCATTGTTTTCCGTATGGTTTTAACGGGCATTCTAACAGAGGGAGTTGGGTTAAATGGCACTAACCGAGGGTTGAGGTTAGTGAAATAGGAATTTTTCAAGTTCAGGGGGCAAGGTTGGAACCTATGTAAAGAATAGGGGCACATAGGCGAATAATCCTTAAAAAAGTGAAATAGTTTAACGAAATTTAACTGTTACAAGCTTTTGCTCTACAAATAGGGTATTTTACTATATCCTACCAAAGAACTCTCCTTAGTTGAAATTTTGTTATTAAAGATATTATCTGGGTAGATATAGATTTGGTGATAACTAGCACCTTTTTGAAAGTTAACTAGTTAAGAAAGGACTATAGGCAAATCCCTCAATTGATCCTTGATAACAGTAAGTCTGTCTGGGTCAACTTTCTAGCTTTAGGTGAAACCAAGTTTCTATGAGAGATCCTTTTTCCTAGAACCCGCATGCTCACGGTTAACAAAGTATTGTTTTGGCTAGCTTGAAATTCTATGGATCTGAGCTAGCATAATTGTCTATTAAGCTTAAGAAGCGCCTGCTTGCCCAGCCTTCACTATGAGGGGTGCTATGCGAGCTGACATTAGCAGTTTTCATAGCCAGCATCTTGCATGCTTCTCATCCTGGGACACGCTGGACATCATTCATGTGGTGGAATAGTGAGTGACTTTTCTCTTTAAGATAATTTCTGACAGTGGGATACCGTGTTTAGTTCATTGGAAACTATCATTAAGAATATGGGAGAGTTACCGTCATTCTAATAGTTGTTCTGTCCTAGATTTGTTAAGATTATGGCCTGATGAGATCATGCAAAACTAGATTTACACCTACCATTTCCATATGAAGAAGCCCCGCCCCGTCATTTAGTCAAGAAAGACTCTTTCTTTTGTCTTAGATAACCATAATTAGTAAAAAAGTGTGTCATAAATATAGGTTGTTGTTTAGTTTTTTTGTGTCCTCCATGTCTCCTGAATTTTTTATCCACCAAAAAAGGTCTTCTTCACTTGGGTTTGATACTAAGCAATTTCCAGGTCGGCTAGGAATTTAAATGCACTAATATACCGACATATGAAGGGAAGCACGTGAGAGATGCTATATATCAGAACCACATGAGAGGTTTAGCGATACAGATAAGCTTCATGTTAGGAAGTCTCATACTTGGCTACTTAATTTTCAAACCTTATGTCTGGGACATACGAACTGTCCTGATGCCTAACTAGCATGTGGGAATTGTTTGTTTTAGAAAAAAGTGTTGCAAACTTCTTTAAAAGAACATTTGACTTTTCCAAATGTAACTAACTTTGAGCCTGTCATTAGTATTGTTTCTAGTGATTCTATCTAAGATGTGTTCAGACATGCTATAACTTTTGGCATTTAATCGGAATTCTTCTATATTAACTTCCACCTGGTAATTACAGGTATATTGCAGTAGGAAATGAGCCCTTCCTTACGAGTTACTTAGGTCAATTTCAGTCCTATGTCATGCCTGCGCTCCTAAATATACAACAGTCCTTGGCCAAGGTGAATCTTGCTGGCTACATAAAGTTAGTGGTCCCTTGCAATGCTGATGCCTATGAGTCGTCTCTTCCTTCTCAAGGCGCATTTCGACCTGAACTTACGCAAATTATGACCCAGCTTGTTTCCTTTCTCAACTCGAATGGTTCTCCATTTGTAGTCAATATCTACCCATTTCTAAGCCTATACGGGAACTCAGATTTCCCTCAAGACTATGCTTTCTTTGACGGAACTACCCATGCTGTTACAGATGGAGCCAATGTATACACAAATGCATTTGATGGGAATTTAGACACTCTAATTGCAGCCCTCACCAAACTTGGATATGGTCAGATGCCCATCGTTATTGGGGAGGTGGGTTGGCCGTCAGATGGATCCGTCAGCGCAAATCTCACAGCTGCAAGGGCATTCAACCAAGGCCTTATAAATCATGTTTTGAGTAATAAAGGAACACCGTTAAGGCCAGGCGTCCCTCCCATGGATATTTATCTTTTCAGTTTACTTGATGAAGGCGCAAAAAGTGTGCTTCCTGGAAATTTTGAAAGACACTGGGGGATTTTTTCCTTTGATGGTCAGGCTAAATATCCATTGAACCTTGGTTTGGGCAGCAGGCTATTGAAAAATGCAAGGGATGTTCAGTATCTTCCATCTAGATGGTGTGTGGCAAACCCAGCTAGGGACTTGTTGGATGTTGAAAACCATATGAAGCTTGCATGTAGCGTGGCAGATTGCACCACTCTCAACTATGGCGGGTCGTGCAATGGAATTGGTGCAAAGGGAAATATTTCATACGCATTCAACAGCTACTATCAGCTGCAAAATCAGAATGTACAAAGCTGCAATTTCGATGGGCTTGGGATGGTCACTTTCTTAGATCCTTCTGTTGGTGAGTGTAGGTTTCTTGTTGGGGTCACTGATGCTTCTTCTAGTTCTTGTCCATATAGCATGTGGATTATTGTTTGGTTCTTAATTTCATTGGGAATTGGGGTATTTTTGGTGTGAAAAAAAGAGAGTTTCTTGAGTGGGTTTTTCCATGTCCCATCTTCTGAAGCAAGTATAGGTTATAGATTATTACAGTTATTTATTCTACAATTAATTAAACCAGACCAGTATAGGAGTATGCTTTAGTGATTGTATCATGTAACGTAACAGACGTACTTATAATGATAGTTAATTTTCTATTGCTATTATCATTGTGCTGACATGTACCTTCTTGTCAAGGGAAACTTTTGATAAATTTAGGTGAATATTAAGATATTGGCAGACAGTTCATACCACTCATTCAAATTGCCGCCATGGTAAACTTAAATGCTTGTTATGGCATCTCAGCATAACAAGTTGGGTTTGGAAGTTCTTTTAATGGCTTTTTTTTAAATAAATAACTATAACTCTTTTAAATTAGGCAAGTGATAATTTATCAGTGATTAACTAAGTTTATCTGATAAATTTTTTGAGTTTATCAGTGTTAAATTTAATAAACTCGACGAATTTATCATATAAATCTAAGTTTGTCACTGATAAACAATCATTTGTCTATTTAAAAAAATTATGGTCTTTTGTCTAAAAGTGTTTTTAAAAAGGCCATCTACTTTTATATTTTAAGCCCAAATCAATTTAAAGGCGATTTTTTATTTTTTCTATTTTATAGAAATAGTAAATGAACATACAAAAATGATCTTACAAGACAAAAAGGTTCATTTTGTGAAACAGTAGAGGGAAAGGGGAATAACAGACGACGTGTCTTTAGTAAGGAAAAATACATGCTATTGTCGTTTATGATTCCATGAAAAACTGTATGCAACCCTTTATCTTTGAAATATTTTGTCAGTTTTACTTTTTTTTCCCTAATAATATGGGTAAATTATACTCATATCTCTTATGTTTTACTTAAATTACAAAAACATTTGAATCAAAACTAATTACGTTAACATCTTTTTAAGCTTAACTCTGTTAACTTTTTATATAAAATGATAAAACTACATTTGAGTCTTAGCCATTTATTTGTTTTCCCAAAAAAATACAAAACCAGCAAAAAAACAAAAAGAACCTAAAGATCCCATGCACTCCATCCCCCATCACGCTACACCCCTACCCCCAGCCTCAACCACCTCCCCACACGCCCGCGACCCAACCTCCACACCAAGCCACCCTAACCCCTTGTCGGCAACCCAATCGCCAGGCCCAATCACCCCCTTCCCAACACCTTGTTGGAAAAACATTGTGCAGTGGAATTTTAAAATTTTTTTTATAACAGAGTATTTTTTAAAACACAAGTTTGACACACTATATGCATAATTAACCAAATCTTACTAACCTTTGAATGCCGAAGAACTCCCGTAATCCGTGAAGAGAATTAAAGTTCCAGAAGGGCTTCAACCAACTGGTTTTCTTTGTTATTCTCTATCCATAATCGGAGTGAGTGTGGGCTTACGTCGTTCAGCTTTTCCACGAGGTGACTCTCCTTCCAACCAGTAAAGAAATACCCAAAGCTATAATTTATGATTTGTGAATAATAACCTTTCGAGGAGTTTTAGAATCTCACTGACAGAGTCCACTCTAGATTTCTTAACTGATCTAAATAATAATGAGACTCACTTCCCGTTATATAGAGGTTGGGTCTAAAAGTCAGTCCATATTAGATAAGGCCTCAAATAATTCGAATCAGAATCAAGTTCGGATCTATATATGATAAAATCTACGTGAAAACTTGTGATTTTTTAATCGCCCAGTCAGCAGGCTGAATTAGCAGATCGGCCTGCTGAATCTCTTCAATCAGTAGGCCGAACTTAAAAATCGACCTGCCGGGCCTCCGATAAAATATCCCTGCGAATCTTTATTTCCCACTTGAGATTTTTAGGATAGAGCCTCAGTTTTAATTCAAATAACCCAATAGAGAAGTTGTCTAATTAAAACAGTCATATCTAGATAATATCTAGGAAAATAAATATTCTTGATAATTCAACAAGTTTATCATGAATTAAGTTAAAATTAATCCAACTGATAAACAGATATGAATTATCTGATCTCGATAATTCAACATGTTTATCTTTAATTAATTTTATTACAAAATTAATTCAACCGATAAACAAACATGAATTATCTGATTTTATCGAATTTTAGCCAATCTAATAAATCTGACATAAGTCACCAATTATTGAAAAAACACGCCGTATCGTTACAGGATTTTTGTGAGCTAGCAAAGGAGACCAAATGGACGTATATAGTTCAAGTTCCCGATAATATCCTAAATATACATTTCATTATTATTAACTCTAATGCTACTCCACTAAAATCTTAGAGCTGCACTTCAAACTATATAGAATTACAAAGCCCGTATAAGTCTCTACAGCATATCATAGTGCATTGTATCCTAATAAAATTATCCATAATCGACTTAAGGACAAGTTCTGTCTTACCTTCTCGATTATTTTTATCTTACGTTCTATTATCTCACCATCCGAAAACTTATCATCCAAAGACAATATACCATTCGGTCACACTTATGTATCTAAATGGTTGAGTGCTCTGGTTTTTCAATTACAGGATAATATATATAAGAGAATATCACTACTCCTAAAGAGGAACTATAGATTCAATATCTATGAATAACAGGTCTACGCTATCAAGAGTCATGCCTCCAATATATCGGTATGCGTATTACTATTAAAAATGTGGATGTCATCTTTTGGTACATCAAAATACATAAGTCAAGACAACAGGCTCACTATTCATCTCAGGATTAAGATACAATACAAATGATAGTCTAAAGTGAATCGATTTATCGAGACAGAATTATTAATTTAAATCAATTCATTTTATGTCTCGATCCAACACATCGTCACCTATGATAGTGTGCCAATGTTTCTATTCGTGGAGTCCACCTCCAAAGGTCAAGACAAACCATCTTCCGGTAGGGATATAGATAACATAACAATCTTTGCATGAATAAAGTGCCAAACTTTGTTCCCTCGATTGCGAATCTTATGATTTAAACTATCACCTTAAAAATCATGTTTTGTGCATAATATGTCTATCATATGCCCAATTCTTAAAAGTCTAGATCAATAGTCTCAGAATTTTGTTTACTTAACATACATTCAACAAATATGAACATAAATAAGACAAAATTTGATAAATAATAAATAAATTCTTTATTGATAAAAATGTCTCCAAAAACATATTATATTTTTACTCCTTAGAGTATACACGTCTAACACACCCCTCGTCTAGTCGCGCACCGGCTCCCTGTCGCCTCCAACCCACCAGCTGTAACACCCGAGAATTTCTCATGCATTAAAAATGAAATAAGTTAAAGATTACGTTAACGTAAAAATATAGTTAAAGAAAAAATACTGTATAATTACATAGAAAATTATACAATATTAGAATAATGCAGTTTAAAAAAAAACACTGATAAAGTTATGTAGTATAAAAATTACACTGTAAAAGTAATACAGTATAAGAATTAGATTGTTTAAGGTTAAGTAGTATACAAATTGAACTGTTTAAGTTAAAACAATGTAGGAATAATACTGTTTAGAGAATATAAATGAATAAAGAATGCTGTAGTAGTATAAAAAAATACTGTCAGTATAAATTTAGACTATACAAAGTTAGATAATATTGGAATTATATTATGTGATGGATGTGGATAAGTATTGGAGGTTATGGGACCTCATGAAATGTATGAAAAAGAATACCGGTAGTATAAGAAAAAATACTATCAATATAAACTTGAACTTCATAAAAAGTTTAGTGGGACACCTTGAAAGTTTTTGATTAGGCCACCACATCCGCTAATGTGGCCCAATCACATATGGCCATCCAAAGGAACAAAATTGATTACCAAGGTGACTCATCACCTTTATATTTAAAAAAAAAAAGAAAAAGAAAAACAAAACAAAACAAAAGGTGAATTAATTCATGATATAAGAGACCATTATCTAGGTCTCCACGGTGGAAAAAAAAATGGAACGAAACATGAAAATGAAAGAAAAGAAAGAAAGAAAGGAAGAAAGAAAAAAAAATGCTTCATGTGCCTCCCAAGGAAACTGTCCTCTTTATAAGCAATTTTCTCTCAAATTTTGATGATTCCTAAACCTCCAATTAAGCTTAGGGCAAGCTATAGTGTTTTCGTGCAAAGTTTTGCAACTTTGGAGGTAAATTTTCAAACTTTTTTCTAAGGGTGGGTTTTAGTGATTTTTCTTCAAAGTCATGGATGGGTTTTGATAGAAGTTTGTCATGTTTTATGACAAATGAATCTAAGCAAGTTCAATCTCACAATAGGAGAATCAAGAAGGCTTGACAAAGACTAGGTAAATCTCTAAACTTTTTATGTGAAAGTTTAAGTTTTTCCAAGTATGCCAAGTGTTTGATAAAATGATTTTGGTCTATGACATGTCAATGGACAATCAGGCATAGTTGTTTTACGTTATATGTTGATGGTGATGATGATGGAAAGAAGAAAGTAAGGGTTTTGGCAAAATTCCAAAATGGACTAAATTGTAAAGAAAAGTGTATTCTCGACAAATTTAAAAATAAGCTAAAAAGTCCCTTTAAACATTGAAATTTCAAGAAAGTTAAACATAAAAGTTATAGAATGCATCGAAACTGTTAGGCCAATGTGGACAGTTTTTTAAAATTTTGCTCGGTTTAGGAGCTATGAATTTTATGAAATTTTGGGCACAAAATTTCAAGAAATGAAAACATTATGAAATGTTTGAAATTCGACCAACGAGCTTTTGTAAGTTTTACTCTTTGCAAAAAAACTAAACATTTTTGGTACAAAATGATTGTTTTCGGCACCAGGAGCAAGTGTTTTGGGCCAAAACTGTAAAATTATGTGAAAACTGGGTTTTCACCTGAAAATGCTAAGTTCCTGCATTGCTGTAGTCAGTAAGTAATCATAGATGCTAAGTTTTAAAGGATTCAAAGTTTAGTCAAAGAATGAATGAAAGAAAAACATTAAGGGCAAAATGGTTATTTTGTAAAAAAGGCTAAAACGGACCTGAAATGCCCGATATCGAAAAACGCCCTTAGCAAGAATTTTTTCATAATTTGTAGGTAATGGAATGGTAAACTTAAGCGATGAATTTTAAAAAGTTACAAAATGGATAAAAAACCTGTTAGGGGTAAAATCGTCATTTTTAAGAAAACGATCAGAACGGAGTCAAACACTCCAAATTAGCATAACACTCACAAACAGAAAATGTTCCGTAATATGTTAAGTAACGAAATCGTCACATGAAATGAAAAATTTAATAAGGGATATTTAAGTAAAAGAAAGGTAACCTGGCGGGTTACAAATTAAGTAAAGAAAAAGGTAACCCGATGAGTTACAAAGATAAGCAAAAAGAATGATAACTCGATAGGTTATGGAGAGTGATAACCCGATAGGTTACGGAGTTAAGTAAAAGGTACGGTAACTTGATGGGTTACAAAGTTAAAAACAACAAGATACAAAGTAAAGGAAGGTTAACCGATTATATATCAAGTTATGAAAAAAAGAAATGAATGTTTAATATTTACGTTTTATTATCAATCGAGTAGATTGATAAAATAAAAGTTAATTAATGAGTTGGCTATTGTTTGATCAGGACACAAAAGGCCGACTAATGAAAAGAAAATGAACGGAATAAAGACGCTAGAACATGGTCTAGATAAATTCAAACCTCACGTACATCATGAAGTAAATGATTTTCAAATGCTTATATATATGTTTGCAAACGTGTTTACAATTGTTGTGAAAATTGTTTTTAAAGTATGTTCGTATTTGTTATACAAAAGGTTTTAAAATTTAAATTAAGATTTGCAATGTACTTGCAACTATTATGTTAAAGCATGATTGCATTTGATATGCATAAAGTTTTAAAAGATAAAATAAAAGTTTGCAATAATTATGTTTAAAGTATGTTCGCATTTTTTTTAATGCATAATGTTTTACAGTTTAAGTTGTAAGTATTATGTTGCAATTATTATGTAATAAGTTTTACAGTACAATTATGATGTGTAAATGTGTTTGCATATAATGTGATTGTATTTGATATGTTCACTTAAGGTAAAAAGAAGGTAAAGTAAAGACGATAAAAGACTGTGTCGTACCAGCCTCCTTATTGTGAGGTACTAAAACTAAAGTTAAAGTTTGACCTCCTTGATATGAGGTACTTGACTTTGGTGTTCGATGGTCTCAAGTCTTTCACAAAGGAAGCATTATGTTTATGATCTCATGATTAATGATGTTGGTACGAAACTAAAGTAAAATAAGGAAAGTTGAGGAACAAAGGATGGAAAGTTAAAGTAAGATAAGGAAAGCTAAGGTACAAAGATAGAAGTTTGAAGTAAGAAAAGAATGTTCATAAAGTGCTCATAATTGAAGTTCATAATTAAGCATAATTAGAATCATGCATTATGAATTTGCTTGTATTTCTTATTATAAAGTTTTTACGTTAAATGCTTATGAAGAACATTATGAGGAATGTTTTATGTTAAATGTTTATGAAAACATTTTCATGGTTACAAGAAAAGGTTTAAAAAAGACGTTTTAAGAAAAGTATTCTAAGGATTGCTGTATGTTAAATGTTTTATGAAAAGCATTTATGAAAAACTTTTTAGAAATGTTTTATGAAAAATGTTTATGAAAAACATTTTAAGAGAAAGGTTTTTATGAAAAAAGTTTTTAAAGCATATTTAAATGATCTGGAAGATTTTGTTTGAACTTACTGAGCGAAAGTTCATTAAAAGTTCCTTTATACTGTAGGCAGTCCTATAGGTGACCAATAGGACTTGTTTGAAGAGCTCGGTGATGCAGAGGATAGATGCGAAGGGTTGGGTATGGATACCATAACAGTAAGTTTTCACTGTTCAAAAGAAATATTTTTTCACTATTTAATATAATGTTATCAAAGTTTTAAGAAAATCAGAGATTTATGAAATGTTTTCAAAATTTTAAAATTATGTATTTTACGGAATGTTTTATACAATAGTAAAAATAAGTTTGAATCAATGATTCAGTAAATATTTTTTAATAAGTTTTAAGAAAT